>CM040440.1:1232387-1278520 GCA_022749755.1 Azadirachta indica | reverse complement strand
GTGGATTAAAGCTTCCTAATCAATAGTTTTTTATCTCTTGTAACTCTATTAATTCTCTTGAATTCCATTTTGTTTTTATCAATTTAAGTGTATGAAGATCATGAATTTCAAGATGAATTTATTTTTGGTTAATGATATGCTAGGCTAATTCATTCATGTTCTAAGATCTTAATGAAACCTTATCAAAGAATGTTTCAAGTAAAATTAGGTTTTTTTAATGTTAGTAAGTTCTAATCATTTATGTTTTCTTTGTACATAGTTCTTATAATATGGCATTTGATGAATTATTCGAGTAATAACGGACAAGTTTGTGCTTAGGAAAGATGAAGTTGTTCATGAGAAGGGGAAAACACAGTTTGAATTACTAAGTGTTTTGGAGGACCTAAGTATTCAGATAATTAGATCGATGTTAGGGATCATGAAATTAAGAGGAGAGTGATTCCTTAATAGTTAATAGCAAGTTAGGCTAAATGAACATATAGTTAGTTAGGTCAGATAGTGATATCAACTAGGTTAATTATACAAAAGCCTAAATTCATCACTCTGGAGAGGGAATGAAGTTAATTTATAACTTGTGATTAATGCATTGAACATAAAAGCGTTACAAATCCTAAATTAGGAGAACACAACGATAATTAGGTTAAGTCGAGATTCTAGAACCCGTTCATATCAATTTCTACTCACTCACACTAGTAGTCTCAATTTCTAATTCTTTCTAATTAATTAGTAGATTTGCATTTATTTTTTATATTTCCTTCAATTTCACACTTAATCAAGTATTGTGTGCCTAGAAAAAATTATCCTACTATAATTATAGTATTTAGTTTAAAATTTAAATACTCATTTCTTGAGGGTACGACAACCTCCTTTTATCACTTTACTACTTGTACGATCCCGTATACTTGTGGGTTGAGTGGTCACATAACAAATGTACCTTTTAAGAAAAAATCACTACTTCGAAAATATCTAGCCTTTAGCACTTTTAGTCATCAATGAGTCTAGAAATTAAATCAGTCTCCAACATTGCTTACCAAGAAGTGCCTGCTTAAAAGCTTCAAGATTACAAAAGTCCAACCCCCTTTTTTTCCTTGGTGTACACATTTTTTCCCATTTCCACCAATGAATAATCCTAGAATTTTTTGAAGAACCCCACTAAAATCTTGCGGTCAACTTTTTGAATTTCTGGACAAAGAGTTGAAGGAAATTAAAAGCACTTATTGCACGTGTTGGAACTGCTTGGGCTCTTGCCTTGATTAAAACTTCATTTCCACCATATAAGAGAACAACTTTGCTTTCCAGATCTTGAGTTTGTTGCAAATCCTCTCCCTCAGCTCACTAAAGAATTGGTATTTAGACCTATAAGCACTGATGGCAAGCCCAAGTGTTTCTTGTGATGTGAGACCACTTGTAAATTATAAATTTCCTTCAATTTCTGTGAAATATCCCCCTGCATATTTGGACTTAACAGTAATGAAGACTTTTTAAAGTTGAACACTTGTTCGGAAACACTTGCATATTTCTCGTATACATCTTTGAGCATTCTAAATTCTTCAACAGAGGCTTTAGCAAAAACAAAGCTATCATCTGCAAAGAGAAGATAAGAAATGGAAAGACTATGATGTCCAAAATCAATACCATGAATTAAATTAGCATTGACAGCATGATACAACAAGGAGGAGAAAGTTTTAGCATATAAAATGAAAAGGTACGAAGAAAAAGGACACCTTTGTTGTAACCTTCTTTGCGAAAGAAAATTACAAGATGGCTTTCCATTAATTAACACTTAAAATGAAGCAGTTCTAACGCATCCTAATACTGGCTCCACCTATCTACTAGAAAAGCCAAGTCTTGCCATAACTTTAAAATTTTCATTCAACTCTATCCTATGCATTGCTGATATCAACTTCTAAAGCTACCATTCCTTTTTCTTATTTCTTTTTACTCCTAATTTTATGAAGGCATTCATATCCCACAATGATATTATCTATAGTAAGTCTATTTGGAATGAAAGCACTTTGTTTTGGGGAAATAATGGTATCTAATATCAATCTAGCCACAGTCTTGGTAATAATTTTGTAAATGACATTACAAAGGCTAATAAGTCTGAAATCAGAAGCTCTTTTTGGCTCTTTAATTTTTGGAATCAAAGCAATGTAGGTTCTGTTTAAAGATGAAATATCTCCCCCATCATTTAGAATACAAAGACAAACATTCACTACTCATTCACCAATTATCTCCAATATTTCTGAAGGAAACCAGCATTTAACCCATCAGGTGCTAGAGCTTTGCTAGAATGCATCTAAAACAATGCATTGAGAATTTCCTCCTTTGTATATGCTCTGTATAGTTGCTAGTTTATATCTTCAGTGACTCCAGGAGTGATGCCTTCAAGGACGGCTTCAATTGTCTCTGGAGAGGGACTAGTCAAAATGAAAAGACTTCTAGAAATAAACCTTCACCTCTTCTTCGACTTCTTCTGGTTCCTTTGCCCATTTATTATTAGCATCCAACAACCTTCTCATCATAATTCCTCTTCCTTCGCGATTAAGCCTAGCGTGACAGAATTTCGTGTTCCTATCACCTTCTTTAAGCCAAAAAACTTGGGATCTTTGTCTCCACGACACCTTTTCATCATGCAAAATACTATCGATCTCTTTTTCCACTTTCCTAATGTGATCAACATTCATGGGGTTTGATAGATCATTAAATAAAAGCCTTAATTAACTCTGTAGCATTTCTAGCTCTCGTCTTCTTTTCACAAAATTATTTTTCATATGATATATAAATTTGTTTTCTTTACTTTGTATCGTGAGTAAAGAAAATTATTAACAATTTAAATTATATGAAAATTAATGATAAATTAAATGAAAAAAAATAAATTATACCAAAATATTAGTCCCAGTATATAGGACACTATTAAGAATAAAATATTTAATTTATCATAACATTTAACTATTTAGTTTAAGTTAAACTTTTTTAATTACCGTCGGATATTTTTAACAAGTTTTTAAATATAAATTAAAAAGAAAAACACTTTTTAAACATCTTAATAATTTTTATTCAATATTTAATTTCAAAATTCAAAAAAGCACTGATTGTTTCACTTCTCTCCAAACCCTTATTAAAAAAAAATCATTTTTTAAGAATTTTTTTTTAATGTCTATTCAGAAAAAAAATCATTAAAATATCTAGTGATATCGATGAGGGCAGTTCAGATACTACTTTAATTAGTGTGTAAATAATATATTAATTAAAAATGACCCCTGATGTTTATATTCAATAAAAACTTTCAAAACAAATAACTAAACAAATGGATAGATATTTATATTTCTTATTTGTGATACCAACATAACCGTATATAGTCCAAATTTTTATCTCAAATTCTCATTCCAAATGATGTGATATTCATTAAGTTAACAACAATATATTTTCAAAATCATTTATTACACCAATTAATTATCTATTTGATGAATATTATATTATCCAAAATAACCTTTTAGATAATGTGATGTCACCCCTAATCGAAACTGGCCTAAAATATGGAAGGCGAGAGTAATAACAGAGCCATAAGATCAAGAAATGGTCATTTTTTCCCTTAAAACATAGATCGATGCCCTCCCTAATATTGATATGATCAAAATTCAAATATCAAACATTATGTACACCCCACTAATTGTTACCGATTAAACCAACTGATACTCAGAGAAAGTAATCCTAAAACGACTTGTATCTTAAGGTAATATCACAATACACATATTAATGGTACTACAACAGGTAATATCACAATATCACAACACACATTGATGGACCAATAACATAAAGGCATGCCACACTTCTATACAAATCATTTCCCTTCTTAACCATCTCCTGGACTGAGCATGTCATCTGCAAACCCAGCAGTTGCTACAACAGAGACCTAAAGATCATTACAGAAGCCCCACAGAAAACTAGGACAATTAAAGACATGTGTTACGTACAAACTAACTTTTTTTTAAAATATTACAAGAAAATAACACAAATCTCTTCCCATCGCTCGATGAATGGGTTTGATCAAGACTCTAAAAGATTTTTATCGGTTGAAATAACCAACACCTGCACCTATGTACAAATTAACTTTTTAAAACAGTACTGTTATCATATCTTTACCACGCAAAATGTAATGCCAGAGAGTAGGTTGGGGACCTTTTGTTAAAACCACACTTATAGAATGGAAAAGTAGGTTGAATGGTACAAAGGAAGGAAATTTCTGAGGCATATGTACTTGGGGGAGACTGAAAAAGCAGATAAGTGAGGACTACTTGGAATCATTGCATTTATTGATAATCTCTTCTACATTCTAACCTCCTTTCAACCCATTTTTGGAGAATTAAAAAATACATGTGAGGATGGAAAATACATATTCAAACGTCACCTTCCCATCTTATGATTTTTCTATGTTATGCAAGAAGCCTGCATCTACTGATTCTTCTTCAGCTTGGAAGCAGAAGAAGATGATTTATGATCTTGATCGGAACTTCTAATAATAAAAAGAAGTGTTTCTACGAGCATGCCAAAAACCAATCCAAGAATGCCTCCAGCAGCACTCTGAAAATCAAGGTTCAAGGTCCATGGATCTCATCAATACAAAGATTTAAACATCAAAAGAAGCACTTTTACTCAAACCATAAGAAATAAAAACATAAAACTATGTTTAAGATGAAAGATACCATGGCAGGGCTGTGGCCAAACAATGCTCTGAATGCAGCATACCCAACCAAATAGCCGGTAAACATTGTAAGTGCGACATGTAAGCCTGCAGAAGATACACAAGGTTGATACAACCAAAGCATCCAAATTAAAATGTAAAACTTACAAAAGAAAATTTCATAAAGTACTAACAGATATTAAAGCAAAACAGGAAGCTGAGGTTATTTTCCCATGTGAAAAAACAGTAGCACAATTATAACCAAACTCAGTATTATATAAAAATTACCAAGGGAATCTTGAGGCATGTAGTTAACTATTACTTCAATAAGATCTTAACTGATAAATAGAGGAAAAACACCTTGTCACCTATCTAGGAGAATAAAGGTGATATCTAATGTCATATGAACAATGACCCCAAATAGAAGCATAATTGAATATTTTAGGAAAAGCGCAATTGAACACAAATTGAAGTGTGTTGCAAGGATACTTGTAAACAATAGTGCAGAATTCAATACCCCAATAAAAGTTTGTTTTGTTCTGCAGGCAAAAAGGACAGAAAGAAAAGGGAAAAACACTCAGACACACATGACAAAGCAGTTTATGTAGTTCACCCAGTTGGGTTATGGCCATGGATAAAATACAACAAAGTTTTCCACTGTAGATCAATAAAGCATGATGGATGAATATCTTATATTCTCCAATCACTTTCTCAATGGACATTGAGATCTCTTGGCTCTCAGACTCACACCTTCTAGACATTGATGTGTTTGCCATTCGCCTTCTTGGTGAGTTTCCCACATACCAGTTTGTGTGCTTCTCACATCTCTTCTTGGTGTACACTCAAATGAATTACACCAGTTTGTGAGTTTCCCATTAGTTGTTGAAGTAGTATTCTTACTCTTGGTACAAGTTGCATGCAAGTTTGAAGTCAAAACCCAACAAAAAATTGCCTAGAAAAAGCATACCTAAAAAGAACTCTAAAGAAAGGAATGGACATACAACGAGCTAAGCTAGCTTTAGCATTATTTTTATTATTCGTACTTACTAGATTAGACTTTATTTTCTTGTTAAAGAGTCTTGTTTGCATTATTTATTTTAGTTGGATTGATTTTCATCATTTATCTTAAGACTAAGATTTCTTTTTCCTAATTGAAAGTAGATTTCTTCTCTTTTGTTTAGGTTTATGGCCATTATATATAAAGCCTTATTTTTAATTTTAGAATCAATGTTTTAGGGATATAGGATAAATATTATGATGTTTTACCCTTATTTCTTCTAATTTTTCTCCTTTCTTCCAAATGTTCCCTCATTTCTATCTAAATTACTTTTTTTATTCTTTTCACAGTGCTATGTCAATTAGTATCAAAGTTAACTTCCGTTCATAAATTTTTGCAACAAAAACACTTCCGCAAAATGTAAAACCACTTAATATTTTCTAATCAGTTTACCAACAACATCTTATTACAACTTCTGGTCACAATGACCACTATTGCACTCAGCATTTGTCAACCTACATGTTTTCCTGAAGAAGTAACACCATCCTACACCATTTTTGTTCCCAAAATACATTCCAAAACCCTTTATAGCTGACAAAATCTGACAAGTGAGTTATCACTACCATTACCAAAATACTCCTAATCCACCAATTTACTAAAACCCAACGTTATCATTGTTAGATCTCAATCAAACCTCAGGAACATACAGTTTCCCTACTTTCAATAATTAGGGATAGTTTCTCACTATTATCTTAAGGCCCAAAAAGTAGTTATCCAAGAACTATCTGCAACATTCTAAAACTTTTGAGACCCCAGCTGAAATTCAACAAGGGTTTCCTACTTAAAAACCTTGGAAACTAAAGTTATTTTTGTTGGCTTTTAAGTAATTCATATTTTGATCTATGCCTAATTAACTAAATAAAAAAGCTAAAACTAGCCTAGCTCATTCAACATTGATCTACAGCTTTCAAAAAATCCTTCCTAGTCATTGGGAGTTGGTAAAACATGTTGTCCACTGGCTTCTTCCATTGAACTCGAAAATATCAAAGCCTATACTCAGCAGATGCAGCAATATGGTCAACGCAAATACTCAATATGACACCAAAGAGTTCAAACCAAGCAAAAACTAGGCTTATATGAATAGTAGATGAACCAGTGAGACTAAACCCAATAAAAGGTTTGAAAGCACCTTGAGTCACCGGATTACGTGTTAAATTTGGAGATAAAATAAGTGATCATACATTTGATCTAGCAAAAAAGGGAATTAATCTTTTATATCATCTTCATTCTTAGCTCAATGTCAAGTTTACATATAACCTCACTTTTAGGACTTGGAACGCAAATGTTATGTTCTTAATTTTGAGAGGTATTTCACATATTGGTTGCATTATGTTCACTTAATTTAGAGTGAAGATAGATGGGATGCAGGAAAAATTTTTGTTCAAGCTATTTTACGAAGGTTGTTGTGTGAATAAAGAAACATGCACATTATCAGTTCTACAAAGTTCATTCACAACAATTTATAGATTTGAGATTTAATCTTGTATTTCTGCCAACAATTCATAGAATTAATGCTTTAATTTTTGTTGTTTTCTTGATATATCTTCATAGACAAGGACTTGTGTAATGTTTATGATGCATGGGGAAATAAAAAAGGGTTCTATTCTCAATATTATAAAATTTGAGCAAATAGCTTTCCAAAGTATTTGCAATAAAAGTACCAGTGAACAAAACCTTGATGCTTACAAAAAGATAGGTATCAAAGATTCCAAAGTTGGCAAGTGGGTCATTTATATAATTCTTTGTAGCCCCTAAGTTTTAGAATAATGACAAAGTACCAATAATCATAGAAATCAGGGAAAACATACTCTTCAGGTTTGTTGAGATATAACCCTGTTGGGATTTAGTAAACTGATAGACTTGAGTATTTTGTTGATGGTGGTGACAACGCACTTGTCAAATCAAAGGGTGGTGGCAATAAAGGATTCTAGGAACAAAAACAATGTCAGTGGTGTTGCTTCTTCAGAAAAGCATAAAGATTGGCAGGTTCTGATTACAATGTTAGTGCTTGTGTAGTTGAAGGTTGTGACCAAACAATGGTCAAAACCTAACCGGAAAACTTCAAGGGTAGGTGTAATTTCATGAAACAGTGTTTTTTATTGCAGAAACGTATGGATAGAAGTTAGGCTCTAACACCAATTTGACGTGGCACCGACAAGAATAGAGAGGAAAAATTAGGAGAGAAAAGGGAGAAATTGCACAAAGAAATATCGAGAAAATATTATAATTTTTATTCAATATTCTAGTCGTGACTCAAACTAAAAATAAAACACTATTTAGATTAGCCATAAACCAAAGCAAAAGATAAAGAAATCTATTTTTAATTGAAAAAAGGAAAATTATAGTCTAACAAGAACAAGGAAAATCAAACTAACTAAAATAAATAACCCAAACACAAGTCCAACTAAATAATGAATCAAAATAATATCAAAACTAGCTTAACTCACTCTACATTAGGAAGTCTCCCAGACAATGCATAAACCATGTTCAAGAGTCACTATTTTTCTTCCTAAAATAAGCCAAAAATAATCATATTGTAAGTGGGATGAGGTAATGGTGAAATGGTGACTTTATTCGCTTCGAAGATGGCTCAAAGCAAAAAGAGAAGAAACCAAAAGACATATGTCAATGTGTAGAGACGTCAAAACACTACAAATGAAATAGGACATACCAAGCAGTTTATAATCCAATCGAACACCGTGTCATTGGTGTATAAAAAACACACTGTTGGTGTGAGACTATCCAAAGAAAATACCTTAGGAAGGCTCCGAGATAATGATCGGGATATCCATGAGGGAAAACTATATTTCATACGATTAACGAAAAATATATTTTCATATTATTTGTTCCATATTAAATGTAGATGAATAATATTGATAGAGAAAACTCACACGTTAAGACTTGTGAAGACATACACTACAATCTATAATATTAAGGTTAAGAGTGACTCCAATGGAAAAATGAATTTAATTCTCTTAATATTAGGTCTAAAAATCCATAAGGATAGTGAGATGTGGAAGCATATTAACCTTAGAGTTAAAGCATGGTGGTCAAAATGAGGGAAGATTCTTGGAGGGTTCTACAATACTCATAAAGTTGAAGAGAAAAATTAAAACAATTATAAAGTCAGATAAGCTTCATGGAACATAGTGTTGGGTAGTCAAGAAATAATATAATCATAAAAGGCAGCAGGCCAGTTGAGAATGTTATAAGGAATTTGGGAAAATTAAAAGCAAGAATTTGTTTTAAGGAAAAGGTAAATCGTTATAAGCTAAAAGTAGCACCTATGAAGGATAACTTCGAGGAATATCCATTGAGATTGTTTTGAAATGTCCAACATTGACCTCAGGAAATCTGATTCTGAAAGTAATTAGCTCTAGTACTAGGGTAGACCAAAGATTATGTGGGAATTAGCAAAAGAATACTTCTAAATAATTTCAAAAAGAATATGGTCTTGGAAAAAGCGGAAACGAACACCAATTACCAATCTTCATATGCATTAATGACATCTAGCAACTATGTTCCCATTCCATCAAATGCATCGCTCATATAGTTTGGTGGCAGCCTAAAACTCTGGTAATTTGCTGGATCACAATTACACTGACCAGTTTAAGACAAACTATAATATTTTAGCCAAAATGAAACAAAAATAAGCTAAAGGAAATAAGGTGAAAACTGGACAAATGTTTACATGGTCGCCTAAAATGCAAAAAAGTTTACACATGAGTAAGCCTTTGTATAAATTCACTATGCAAAGCCAACAGAGCACTATTTTATGTTCATAATTATTTCCAAATTTCAATAAAGATACAGCACATATAATTTAGATTCAATCACAGTAATAACTGTTTTAAGAAAATGAATTAAGGTAATAAAAATTCATCACTTCGTGTTACAAAGAATTATTTTCTTCCTAATCTATTTGTTATTTGTTAGCATGAGTAATGATTTCACACCAAAGAGAGCACAAACATACGAATTTCAGTCAAGCGCTTAGAAACTAAGACACATAAGCTCTGCTAATATACAGAACACATTATTAGGACTCTAAATGACAATAGCAACTTAAAAACTATGCACTTTAAGCTCACTGCAAACATTAAGCTGACAGAACATCAACCTGATAAAACTGACAAGCATAACGGAGTTTTAACCCAACAATTATTTCTAGTAGTAAACTGAAAGGACTCCACCCACATGGCCATATATATCAGAGAAAACAAAAAAATACCTGAAAGCTATGTAAAAGTTAATAAATAAACCATCAAACCAAAGCAGAAACAATTATTGTGACAAATTCACACAACAGAAACAAATGCTGTGACAAAATTCATACAACAGAAACAAATGCACTTTTTTTGCTCTTAACATGAAATAGATCATTAAATAAAAATAAGAAAACGTTACCAAAACCAAGCTGATCTTTGTAGGAAGAGAAAGGCTCAGTTGTATCATTTTTGGGCATTATATCCTTAACAAGCTCTCGATACGCTTCCCTCTCTGCTCTTTCCGCTAGCTTCCTTAATCTTGCCTTCAGCGCTTCACTCTAACAAATATACACATTATATAATTTGCTTGGCTCCCAAGAAAATGAAGAAAAACTTTTTAAAAAGATAAAAGAAAATAATGAAAAAGAAAAATAATCGTCATTGTCATTACTTCTTTGCCAAGTGGATGTCGATAAAATAAGGGAAGAAGAAAGAAATTAAAAAATTTATTATGTTAAACGAATAAAAATCATTAACATTTTCTTCCACATTCCACAGTTTTCTCAGAGAACAAACAGATCGTAACAGCAAATTCTAACCAGAATTACCTTCTCTCTTGGCTTGGGGCTGGTGAACACGAACTCGGAGCCGGTGAAGAGGCTGAATAAGTCGGGCCGATTTGACGGGTTAGATTCAACCCATATACTACGGATGGACTTGTAGGGTACATTAGTTAGAGAGGAGAGATTTGAAGCAGTTGCTTGCAATTCTGGTGAGAGTTGAGGATCTTTTGAGGCGGAGAGAAGAAAAGATCGAATCGATTCGCTATTGAAGATTATGAGTCCTGATGTGTTCTGCGCAACGTCGTATTCCATGCTGACGGGTTGGTTTTATCTGGCTCACCCTCTGTTTTATCTTTTTCTTTTCCGCTAGCACTGCGAAAATTTTATTTCCAGAGGTAGGGAAGACGAAAGTAGGGGTCCGAGTCGGGTTTCGTCAACCTGCACCTGGAAATGTTTCAATGTACCTGGGCCCGGATGAAACCCGCAAACAGTCGATCCGGATCAGGTTCGGATTAACCCGTGCAAGTCCCGGATACTCAGACCCGGATAAAAACCGGAATTGCATTTTATTTTATTTTTTCTGTCTGTTGCTGGTACCGAGGACAACGTAAACGAATGGATGGAGAGGGGAGGTTGATGTGCAGATGGAGAAGGGCGGCTGCTGGGCAAATGAAGAGAGGAGGCACAGGTGCTGAGTTACTGCTCCGCAAGCAGATCGCAGCTGGAGATTAGAAAGGGCTGACTGCTGGGCAGCGGGGAGTTTGATTTTACGACATTTGTTTTATGTTTTAACTAATATATGAATATTTATTAAAAATATTTAAATATAATTAAATAAAACATTTTAATTTTAATAAAAATGAATAAATATCTCAATAATTTATATATTTTATTTATTAAAAATATTCTTACTTTATTACATAATATTTATATATGTTAATAATTTAAAATATTAAAAAAAATTTTAACGCAAATATATTAACATATCAATTTCAAATTTTTTATCTTATAAAAACAAAAAATTTAACATTTATATTTAGAAATTTAAAGTAAAAAATAAAAAACAAATGTATCAATCAAATCAAATTCAAATTTCAGTATATTTGACTTCAAACAGAAAATATAAACACTATTTTACTATTTTAATTTGTATTTTTAAAATATATATATCTATCTTACCAAAGATTTTTTATTAATATAACAATTTAAGAGAGCAAAGCATGGTAAAAGTAACTAAAGACTCTGAGTTCAAAACAAAATAATTAAGAATCAAAGTTTATTAACTTTATCTTAATACACGACCTTTGTTTTTAAAGAGACGAGTTTAGCTCTCAAGTGAGATTATCAACCTATTAATGATTTTAAAGGAATATCCTATATCTAGAGGGATAAGGACAATCCAAATAAGATATGATGAAAAGTAAACCCAAAAACACTTTCGTATCTAAGACAAACATATTATTTTAAAAAAATGAGAGGTTTCCTTAATTGTAAAGTCTAATGTTACTTTCTGTTGAGATCTTATCGACATTTATTTAAAGGGAGAGGGTTTTTTTAATTAGAGGCCCATGAACTCCTGCTGAGGCTCCGTACTTGAACATTGACACTTATCAAAAAGGAGAAGATCTCATCAAACTCAAGGCTATGAACTCTCACCTAGGCTTTAGGTTTAGATATGCAAAAATACTTAAAAAGGGAAGCGGTTTCTTTAAAGTATAAAACTTATAAATATCTTCCAAGAACAAAAGTACGAATAAAAAGGGGAGAAATAACTATACTTCTCTCCTAATAGCAAAATGTTTAAACGAGAGAGATGGTAGCTAAAGATCAACACTTAGACTTGGTTTAGGATTGCTGTGAATTCTAAATAATTTGTTTCTACTGCTTTAAAAATAATTAGTTTTAAAGAAAATCAGATTAGTATTTAGTAAATTTTATATTCAAAAGTGCTGTGAATTTGAAAAATACTTTACAAGCGTTTAGTAAATTTTACATTCAAAATATTGTAATAATATAAATAACTAAAATTAATATATATGTTAATATAAAATAATTTATAATAAAAAAGATAACAAAGAACAAAATCCGAACACAATAAATAAATAGATTAAAGAGATGTAATACCATGCCCTCATTAAACTTTTAGTAATATTATTTCTCAAGATTTTCACTTCTTAAACTCCAAATCTATTAATAGTATGATGTTCTACTTGACTATTGATCTCACTTCCTATGTCTTTATTAATGACATTAGTGAGATCATTGTTCATTTTCTTGATATGAATGTCACACTGAGCATGTTGTCTTATATAAAATTATTTAGTGTCATGGTAGTTATAACTATTTTCACTTATTTATTAAATGGATAACTAGGCATGTCCTTAAGAATCTTCATCTTTTCTTCTTTCATGCACCAAAAGTGTGTTTAATAACACTTGCAAGTGAATAGTGTGTATGATTGAATATCTCTTGATAACTTACCCATTAGCTACCTCAACAAGATCTAGCAGATGATATCTTTCATCTTTTTATGGTCTTAATAATTGTCCTTTCATTTGTGGATATCCTGCATCCCTAACTAGTATTTGTCTATTATATATGAAAAATAGTCAACCATAATATTTCTTAAAACAAAGTTAAAAAAAATTAACAACTTTAAAATACTACATAAAAAATGTAACCTTTATGTGGTGTAGAAAAATTTAGAGTAGGATTACAAAGGGTTTATAAGAATATCCTTTGAAAATTTATGAAATTATCCCAAACAATAAAAAGAATGTCAAGTCCAACAATAACTTTTTAATTTCAAATCTATCCAAAAAGAAAAATTGGACGATTTTAGCCTCTTTATTAAATAACCCCAATCTCCCTAATTTTATCTGAAAGAAGAAACCCACCCATAAAGCCCTAACACGAGGAGGCGATGGCAATGGCAACTAGTATTTAATGATAGTGACGAATACTTGGAAAAGGCAAGCAAAATTAGTAATTTACATTGAGTTGGATTATGGTCTTGAAATTATTGATTTAAGTTGTTGGCATTGGGTTGTCGAATTTTTTGTTTAGCATGTTGAAGAATATGCAATGTGGATGGAGTTTGGTAGATTTTGTGGTGTTTGTTTACTCTCAATTAGGCAAGAGTGCATGTTACTTACGCAATAAACTTAGTCTCTCTTTGCTCTATCCCGCCCTTTTTTCTTTATTCATCAATTATTGTGATATTAAGTTTTTATGGTTTTGGTAATTTATACATGCCTTTTTATTTAGACGAGAAATAAATGGCTAAGATGATAAAGATATCAAAAGTCATTCACTTCCCAGCACATCCAACTAGCTTATCACATATATGGCGCTAGACATTGTTCTTGAGAAATTGACAGGACCTAATGCAAGATGCTTGTGAAAACATGTTTTGGGCATTTTTTAGATATATAGACATTGAACTTCTCAGAAACTCTAGTACATAACGTGCTTCTGCGTGAGATATAAACAGATGATGTGCATAAGGAATTGTGGTTTCTTCTAGCAAATATGCTAATATGAAACTTACCAACGATGTAACAAAACCTAACACCAAACGTGGTATTAAACCTTAAAAATTTTTTAGATGCAAATTTGTTGAGTCTTGACCCATTACCTAACAAGATAAGAAGCAAGAACTATGATTGTTTGAAAATGTCATACTAAGAATCTTAAAAATCACTCAAGAATTAATGTAATAAGTCTAGTTGTTTAAATGTTATAAGAATAATTTTGATCAGTTCAAGAGTCCTTTCAAGAATAAAAGAAGAACACAATATCACACTCTCATTAAAAAAAAACAATGTTCTTAATTCTAAAACAATAGTAGCCCTGTATATATAAGCTAATAGAAATCTTAAATGAATTTTAATTTAAGTAGGAATTGTAATTCCTAAATTAAGTAGGAAAACTATAATCCTAATATAATTAGGAATAACAAATTCTGTTTAACATGAAAATAACAATCCTAAACAAGTTAGGAAACTAATTTTATGTAAGATAAATAATCTGAACAAACAAAAGCCCAAATTAACCATACAACATCATCAAGATTTAGTAGCACAAGGCTACCTTATTCTTCTTCATATAACCTATTTGAATTATTGTCATGCACTCAGCTCAACTTGTATCTGGTTGTCTAATAGCTTGAATAATGCTCACAAAACCTTGTCTTTTCTCTAAGTCCAATCCTTTATATCTTGCATCTTGAATTGCACTTAGAGCTCATAGCTCCTCAATTAATCCATTTAAGGTAACTTGCAACTTTTTGGCTTTAACTTTTATAATTGAGCTATTTGGTGAGCTTAATGGATCATGTGAATGCTGCCTTGAGTCTCTCTAAGCCCACGTGTGAGTTCCTCCTCTTGTATGCGTGGTTGTACAACTTCATTTACATCAAATGCCTATTCGTTTTTCATGCATAGAGTTTAGATTGATTACAAGCTTGAATTTTGGACATTTTCTAGAGAAAGAGAAAGAGGGGGGTGACAAGCTTCAAGATGCATATTTTAATGGGAGAAAAGATCGATGTATTAGGAGATAACTTAGATTAGTTGCATGATTTTGGAGATTTCACTATGGTGATGGCACAAACGCAATTAGGTTGTCTCTTATATTAATTGCAAAGTGGATCTTTTTTGGTATGTTCACTTGGGATCTATGGCTTCTACAAATAATCGATGATTTGAATGAGTTTAACAAGTTTCCTTGGGGTAAAGTTCCATGGCGACATATATACCAGTGTTTAATGAGAATGTTGATTAGGCAGCTTGAGAAGTTTTGGTCGAAAAAGGCTAAAAAACAGAATAAGGGTCAAGAGTGGAAGTGCGCAGTTCATAACTTGGCTGGATTTCCTGTTGCATTCTAGGTGAATATAAATGGGTTTTGTTCAAGCTTGATGAAGTACTTTTGTCAACGATACTGTTATTTTGATATACAATAGAGTACAATTAATAATTTTCCTTTATGCTCAGTTGTGGATATGCTGAGCAATTACAATTGCAAGAAAAAAGTTTGTGAAGTGTAATAATATCAGACTTCCTCAAAAGCTCAGTAGGAAATCTACAAAAAGAATGTACAAACATTAGAAATCAAAAAGTATATCTTTGAGGTAAAAAAGGTTAGATAGATTATTGTAAAAATAGACTCAACATTTATTGTATACACGTTTGCGCTTTTAATTTTAAATTGAGATAAAAAAAATTTGTTTGTTATAGCAAAAGTTATACCTTGTGCCATCAGTAGAGCAGTAAAAGTTACCATAAATCATATAGATACAAACTATCATAGAACCCCAAGGATAATATCAGAGTAATTTATTTATGGATTTGGATGATAGTGACAAAGAAGAGAAGGATGGTGGTGTGTATTGCATCAAAGATAAGAAAGGTAAAAGTCTAATTGTACAATTATGTGCTGTTTATTCTAATCACACATTAATTGATTATCCACATGTTTATTTTTATAATCCATACATGATTTTCACGATGCTTGGATGGAGGAAAGGCCTTTACACGATGACCATGATAGTACGCTACCAAGGCCATCACATAAAATAGTGGCTCATTGCATAGTGACCTTATCTCTAAGTTATGCACCAGGAGGTTAGATTTTGAGTTACATGTGAGAAATTTAAGGATAGACTTTTAAGAAACATGCTTTGTTGTTGAGAACGAACTGTGAGACATATATAAGATCATTGCAGACAAACTTTGAAGCATATACTATGCAATAAGACAAAGTGATGGCATACTTTATGCAAGAAGTTAGTAGATGGATGCATAAGGTGGTTCAATGTTCAAGGCTGATGAAGACTAGGTGACTACAAATATCAATATAATTAAAATTACATTTTGCAAGAAAAGCAAGTTCATTGAGATTTTATACTATAAATAAGTTTGTCTTTTTTATGCTATTAAAATTTGTGGTTAAATGAGTTTATTGGGTGGTTCTTGCTAATAAACTGATTATGCACGAATGGACATGAATGAGTCGTATAGCTCAAGTGTTAATCTATTAACCCAACCACTACTGATGAAGAGAGTATTTGTATCTTATCTAGGCTACCCCTGGATAAAAAGAGTTGGTATGGGCAAAAATTATAAAATTTGAACATTAAAAGTTGGTACGCTAATCCATTTAAGAGGCAACGCTAATGTAAATCAATTTAAGGTTGACAATGTTGCAGTCCATTGTTTAACATTAATCCGATGCAACCCCTAGATGATGAGATATATATGCATTTTCCACAGTGAACTGAAACACCCAATGTGTTAATGGAGCTTGAGTTCGTATGAATAACCCCGTAATGGATAAGTTAAGTGACAATAAAAAGATGTTGATTAAAAGATGATGTTTGTTTTATAATTAACTTAATTATCCATTATTTTATTGAATGCCATCATATAATTCTCTAACTTGTTTACTTCACTTATAGCATATACTCGAGATTTTACTCATGTTCGCACATCATCAATTATTGTGTTTGAGGGTCATTCCACTACAATAAACTATTGTAGATGCATACCTCTATGTAATTAATGCATATTGTCATTAATATTTTTAGAAGCTATTTATATTGTATTATTACTCAGCTCATTAAGTACATTTGTTTGTTACCTTGGTTGTAAATTATCATGTGCTTGGTATGGCATGTTATCAAGGTCAGGAAATTTAAGAAAGGTGCCTTCCACCTTATCATTGATGTTAGAGCATATGTGGGGGGCCAAAAGTATAGCCTACATAGGTCATGGACATTATGTATCTTCATGTTAATATAACATGCAACCACTGGATTTCTTATGCTACGGATCTCACATCTTATGTCATTACTATATATGACTCTTTAACATTGCACATCTTAGAGCAAACATTGGTAGATGTGTTTGAAAGTACTTTAACTAGGATTACAACTAGAGATAGGATCACAAAGAAAGGGGACACTGCTCTCTACGTTGTAGTCACTGCAAACTATACTCATTTTGTTAAAAGACTGGTGATGGAGGGCTACATAAAAGCATAGGATTTGGCTATTAAGAATTTTTTTTTTAGAAATACAACTTTACATTATGCTACATCATCTGGCTATTTTGAACTTGTCAAATACATGTTTCATAAGAATAAAAACTTCATAATGATTTGAGGCAAAGATGACATGTTACCACTTCACATAGCTAAATGAATACATGCTAAGTTGAAATTGAGAATTCTGAGCATGCTAAGTTGGAGACTGAGAATGCTGAGCTAAATTTTGAGAATGATAAGAATAAAGCTTTATATTCGTTAAACTTCCTTTCATAAATTTTCTATCATTTTTTTGGTTTCCAAACACCTCTTTGCTTTACATACTCTTAGTTTCTCACTTGGTATCAATGTTTAAATGGCCACTTCTAATGGCGAGAGATCGTGCCAAATCATTTTATTTACGGTAGTTCTGATGGTCAAATGATTGAAAATCCTGAGTTTCACATTTGGCGAAGACAAGATCAACTGCTCTGAAGGTAGATTAGATCTCCAATGACTGATGCAATTCTAACTCTTATGCTTGAATGCAAAACATCATTTGATGTTTCAAAGGCTCTTAAGAGGCAATTTGGATCTTAGTCAAAGGTAAAAATTCTTCAACTTCAATTTCAACAACAAATAACAAGAAAAAAATCTCTCTTAATTGTTGATTATTTTTTTAAAGACAATTGCTTATAAGTTAGCTGCGTTAAAGCCCCAATTTTTTGTGGTGATCTGATTCTTTACTTACTTGAAGGCCTAAATGTTAAATATAACTAGGTTGCTATCAATATTGTAGAAAAAAGAAAACAATCTAACTTTAAATGATGTGTATATAAGTCTTTTAACTCATAAGCGTAGGTTAGAGCAACAAAACTTAATTGTTGCAACTAATATCTAAGGTAACTATACATCTAGTTACACACAAAAATATCATTTTCAGAGGAAAAATAGGAATAATGGTGTTAGTTACAATAATCAAAGAGTTAATTCTAGTTTCCATAGTGGAGACAGAGGAATAAATGTTAGTTTTGGATTTCATGGTAGAGGCAGAGGAAACAATCAAAGAAGTTGGAATGATTTTGGAGGCAAAGGAAATAATAAACCTTAGTGTCAAATTTGTTTTTAAGTTCAATCATACAGCTGCAACATTCCTTTACAGGTACAACAAGGATTATGTTCCTAAGTCAAACATTAATCAACAGCAACAAGGCAACTTGAAGCAATCCTATCAGCAACAAAGTTACTAGCCTTATCAACAGTAAGTCTATCAGACAAATCTCCAAAAACATCAAGGTTAAAGCTAAGAAACTAGAACTGCTTTCATTACTAATGTTAAAGGTCCTGCTGATGAAGATGGTATATAGATAGTGGTGCGACTCAACATCTAAACAAATGATGTCAATAATCTCAACACTCAAGATGAATAATAACCTTACCAACTTATGTTAACTTGAAAATTAAACACTCTACTTGTTTTATTATTAAGCGACATTATCTACTTAGAGGAAGAATTAATTAATCCCATGTGTTACATTTTGTATGTGGGAAAAAATACCCTCGATGATCCTCTTTTTCTTAGTTTATATATTGTTCTTTTTCTTTAGGTCTTTTAGATTGTTAATTTTAATCAGACTTTAATTGAAGATGACTAGGTATTTTTTTTTTGTCTAATTATAGAGGGTATTGGTGAAATTATTTATGGAATTGTTTCTTTAAACTTAACTTATAAAGAACGATGGCTTAGCAGTCCAATTAGCTTGGCGGTTCATCGAGACTTATAGGCCTATTTCTTAACCCTTATAAGTTCCAATATCGAGCCATAAAAATTAGGGACACTACACAACATGGAGTCCTCTAGTTTCAGTAATGGCTAGTTATAGTCACTATTAAAACTAACAAGACTAGCCTCAGTGAATTGTGTTACCGAGTTCCTGCTTTTACTAGTGACATTATTTATTTGTACATAGTAGAAGAAAAACATTGTTTTTTTTTCTTATAATGTTAAAGCTTCACTTCTTCTAAAAATGAAGTTTCTTTTTACTCGAATTATATCCCATATACCCAATGGATCTCCTATTCTAACTTTGTTGTTTTATGGCAATTTATTGTTTTCTTTATTGTGTTAATGGCTTAAAATAGGCGGCGTTTAATTTTTCAAAAAATTGAAAAACGGTTTAGCTTCATTAAATGCTAGGTATTTTGGAAAGTATGATGTTATTAGATTTTTGAATTTCAAAATATTTCTTTGAATAGGTTTTTTCCACTCTAACCTTATAATTCTATCGAAATCACGATTTAAAGAAATAGAATTGTTGCTCGATTTTTCACATTCCTCCTTCGTTTCTTCATTTGTTCTACTCCTAAGTATCCATATTTAACTTCTTTTCTCTTATTTTATCACTTTTTAGGTATATGATTTGCTTGCTTTTAGTGTTGTTTTAAATTTATTGATGCCTATATGTGAATTTACTTCATTGACAATGTCTTTTGCTTTGTTTTCATTGACCATGATAGCCTTTTTGCAAGCAACATGTCTTATGAACTTTGTGAATTTATTGTTTCTTGCTAAACTTAAGACTAATTGTGCTTAAATTTAGCTAATTATGCACTTTTTCCCATGTTATAGGTAGATGCATATATCTTTGTTATCATACATAAGGGTTATTTTCGACTAACTACTCTAAGACTATCTGTATTTCGTTATGATATGAAAAAATTTTAATGCTACACTACAGTTCATAAAAACTAAAAATATCTCATTGAATTACAAATTTTTAATGTGCATCCAAATTTTTTAATGATGCTGATATAATGACCAATATACCTTTACATATTTTATCTTGTAGTTCGTTGAGATTTTGTCATCTTTGTAGACTATAGAATTTCATCCTGATACTTATTATATCACAATGAAACATCATCAAAAGTTGAGCAATTATATGGAATTATCTTAAAAAAATTAAAATTTTGAGATAGATTGCAAATAAACCTAGCCCTAATTTTCTAATTAGATTCAAAACCTTAATTTTGAAACAAAAGTAAAAAAACAATTAGCCCCATCATGATTCTAGCAATCCCACTACCAGTAGCAACTATCCATTACACTATAAAGGTCACTGATCGCCTAGGTGCAATATTTAGCCCTTCTAGACATTGAAGCTGGCACCGCAGAGGTGCATTAGCGTTCAAGTTAGCACGCAAATTTGCATTGTTTTAGCCCTTATAGGCATTGAAGCTAGCACTACGGAGGTGCTTTATGTTTGCTACGTAGGCCATCACTTTAATTAAAACTTGCAAGTATACATATCATGTGTAGCATGAACATATTCTGCAAGGTTGATCCTATAGGAAATAGGGTAAATCACGTCATTCGCATATTTTAAGTTGACTAAGCGATGATAAGTTTATAAACAAAAAATTAAAACAAACTAATGATTAATGAATTAAAATAGCAAAAATTGATCAAAGGGATAAATTGGGGGAATTAAGGTGTTAGGGTTCGAGAATCCACCACTACTTATCATATTCAAGGAATTAAATGTAATTTAAAAATCATAAAACTTAAGTCAGTAATGGTTTTCATATATGCGATGAATGGGTTATGCATTAGTTTTCTATTGATTATGAGTTAATCTTGGTGCGAGATTTAACTTGTTTATCCTAAAACATACAACTATGCTTAGTTTGAGTTATTGTTAACATGCCAAGAATGCATCAGGTGTTGTGAAAACAAGAAAACATTGTATTAACAATCAAATTGGTAATGTAGTTCATTTATATGTTTATCATGCTAATGTAGTTCATTTATATGTAAAGCAATCAAGGTAAGGGATTAATGTGTTTTTTAATTGAATAATAGAGGTTGTAATTCAACCCTTGGATCGGTGTGATCCTTAGATTTGCATTAATATATTACTCAATCAAAGTTTAGGTTGTCATTCCCGAATTATTGAAGCATGTTCAAAGTCCATGTTGACACTCCTAAATCATTGAAGCATGAAATGATTAAAGTTACAAATCCTAAATCATTTAAATAACATTAATCAACAGGCATAATATAAATGAACATCATTTCATTAAGTTCTAACAATCCAAAATCAACAAAAACCCATGAATATTTACAATCAAAGCTTCAACTCTTACCCTAACTAAGAGGTTTAGCCACTTAAATATATAATTAAAAACTTTAAATTACAAGAAAGAGACATGGGATAAAGAAAATAAAAGTAATTTTTCTTCAATATCTACCAATCTTCTTGTAAGCCTCCTTGTTGTAGGCCAAGTCTCATCCCCAAAATTCTCTCCCTTTTTTGTCAAAAACCCATTTTTTACTTTACATAGAAGGGTGGCTGAGGTATGAACATCATAAAAACCTAGGACTACTAAATCAGGCCATCCAAGATTGATCCAACAGCCAAAATCACATTTTGGATGTCATTTAGCAATCAAGGAGGCATATGCATGCAAGGTGGTGGCATGCACATGTCACCCTTGTTGCCTTCTCTTGTGATGTTCCCTTGCATGTTAACATAAAAGACAGAGGGCATGACGTGGGTGTGCCTCTTGATGGTATGTATGCACCATAACTACTGCCCATGACATGTCATTTTAAAGCTCTAGATGTCTATTTTCTAACAGGATAAATGGAACATAATTCTAAGTTGTGTAGATAAAATTACAATTGTTTTAGTATCTCGTACTCAACACTTCAATTTTTGCTCCTTTAGCCCAACGTCAATACAGAGGCTTGTGGATGTGTGCTTGTACTCTATTTTCATGTCTTTTCATTAAAATACTTTAATACCAAAATGCTTGATTTTCCTCCGATTAAGCTCCATTATTGACTTTTGCTTCAAAACCCCTACAAAACACAAAACGTGACTAAATGATAAAAAATAATAAGAAATAACGCCTGAAATTGAGGAATAAATGACAATAATGAATGTGAATTAATAAACATATCACTTAGAACTATGTATAATATGTTAGCTTCTTTAGTCTTCATCTCTTGGAAATGATGAGCAAATAAAAGCTTATACAATAGCACCATAAACAAATATGATGCATATACACTCAACACATTTATATTATATGTATAAATTAAACATGTAACAAAGTCATAATATATAAAAAAAAAAAGGATTATAAGAGGGTACGTATAAAACTATAATTGAAACTAATTTGGTTAATTCATTATTATATTTTATTAATTTATTTAAATCATAGATTTTCTTTAATAAAATTAAGACAAATTTCAACTTATCATACACAATTATTTTAAATAATATATATTCTTCTCATAATTTAAGTAGAAATAATAAATCATAATCTCTCCCCATTTTTTTCTTTTTATTCATGCTAGTAATTTTTTTGTAAACTAATTTTACTCTTTTAGCACTATTATTCTAGTATGCAAAACGAATATACAATTATAAATGAAGAACAAAAAAAATACGAAGATAACTCAAAATTATTTTAACAATATAATGAATTAGAAATAATAATATCTTCAAATTTAACATATAGGTGTAGTGTTCTTAAAAAAACAGTAAATGATAAAGTTTTTAGGTTATACTACAGATTACTAAAAATTAGTAGTCGTATAATAATTTCTTTAATAAATCATTAGAGTCAAATATTAAAATTTCAAACAATTTTACTATAAAACATAAATATTTAAATATGAAAAGGATAAATAATCAGTAAATAAAGATATTTAGTTTTGGATAAAACATTAATGTTTAGGTCTAGACTAGAAAAATATTTAGATCATACTCAAAAAATATTTAAGATTATATTTTATATTAAACTCAAGAGATACTTGCCAAGGAATTCATATTTATAAATGGACTCGAACGATATTTTTTAATTGGACTTAACTTTTATATTATTTTTTTTTTAGTATTATTCCTCTCTTTTTTATGCTGAACAGTATTTATTTATTATTATTTTTGAAATATTTCTTATTTTAAGTTCAACAATTTTTTTTAAATTTTATTTTTTTCTTTTTAATATTATTATATTAAAATTTAAGTTATATACACATATATTTATTAAGAGTTTAAATATGACAATTATATTACATCTAAATATTTACGCATATTCTAAATACCTAAACACAATCTTCTTATAGATTAGGGGGAATCTGCCCACACTGTAATAATATGATGAAAAAAACGCAATAAAATTATGAGGTAGCTTATCATTAATAAGAGTGTTTCACACTCTCTCAAATATTTTATTATCAAGATCAAATATCTTAAACTATATATGTAATTAATATAAATAAAAATAAATACATACTTTGGTGCACAATAAAGATTTTTTTGCCATAATAGCTTGTACTAGAAGTTCAAGACGATGGTTTGTAAAGCACAGTTTCAACTCCTTTTAATTTTATAACAAGGTAAAATGAATAATAAAAATAAAATAAATAGTTAATTTTAAATAATAACAAATTATTTTGTCTTTTTTCACATGACGTCAATTGTAGATTTCAAATTTTATCACCTAATATGAAGTGACTTTTTATATATAAGAAAAAAGACTCATAATTTTCTCTTTTTCTTGTTCATATATTTTTTTTCTTAAAACTTTTAGAATACTAATTTTAATTGAAGATAGACTAAGGTGTAGACATGATCGAATTGTTTATAAAATTTTTTCTTTAAATTTAGCTTATAAAGAACATGAGTCTAACAATTCACTTAGATGGGCGGTTTATCGAAGGCACGAGCTCATTTACTAGCATGTTCTAATATCCGGTCCATAAAAGATGAGGAAATTTAGCCCAACGCCCCTAAATGTTTGCAAAACTATCAATTTATCCCCTCTTCAAGATAAATATTTGATCCATTAATTTTAGTTTTTAATTATTTTGCAAAGATGCAAGATCTGCCAACACAGCAGCCAACGTGGTGAATTCTCAGCCTTCTTCAATTTACGAAGGTTTTGGTCTCTTCTAGAGCGCGGAACCTGCACGAACACTATGTAAATGCGAGCATATTCTTTAATTCTTCCTTAACAAGTGTCAATACTCTGGATTTTCCCTTATTTAGAAATTTGACTGAATTATATTAAAACACCGTATCATTTCTAGCCAGGTGTCAAAATTCCATTAGCTGATGAAAACAAGAATACACCACCTACATTTCTTGCAACGAGTAGTTGGTTGTCTTACGATTATGTGGCTTTCAGCTGGCACGTTCCCACCAACCAAACCCTTACATTTTGAAAAAATTCCTAATTTCCCCCTTATGTTTCTCAAAATACCTAGTCGCCCCCATTATTTTTAAAATTATCCCATTAAGTCTGTCCGTTACATTTGTTAAAGGAATAATGTTGTTTTGTCCAAAATGCCTCTAGAGGGTATATAAGAACATCAATGCGTCCCAGTTGATAGTGTAATAGGTCTCACATAGAATTTAATAATTTAATATTAATTAATATATTATTTTATAAATAATAAAATATTTTTAGTAATAATATAATATTTTATTAATAATATAATATAATTTAATATTAATACAATAATAAAAATAAGTATTATACAATTAATATTTTATAATACAATCACACATCAAATATAGCTTTATATTAATTTTTTTATTTTATTAATTTATTATTTATTGTTAATTTTATGATTTATTAATTGATTATATATTTAATAAAATAATAAAATAAATATTATATAATTAATATTTTATAATACAATCACACACCAAATACAGTCCTATATTAATTTATTATTTTGTTAATTTTATTATTTATTATTAATGAAAATAAGTATTATACAATTAATATTTTATAATACAATCAAACACT
Organism: Azadirachta indica; assembly: GCA_022749755.1. Classification (NCBI taxonomy): domain Eukaryota; kingdom Viridiplantae; phylum Streptophyta; class Magnoliopsida; order Sapindales; family Meliaceae; genus Azadirachta; species Azadirachta indica. Next base: position 1,253,158 of record CM040440.1, on the reverse strand, counting down.
AAATATAGTCTTATATTAATTTATTATTTTGTTAATTTTATTATTTTATTATTAATTTTATGATTTATTTGTTTATTATATATTTAATAAAATAATAAAAATAAATATTATATATTATATTAAGTTTATAATACAATCACAAACTAAATATAATCCTATATTTATTTATTTTATTAATTTTATCATTTATTTTTATGAGTTATTTATTTATTGTATATTTTTTATTATTAATATTTTTATTATTTATTAATTTATTTTTTTAAAGTGTGTTTGGTGTAGTGGGACACAGTTTACGTTGGGAGACAGTATGACGTAGCAGGCAATTACTATCGTGCCCTCAAAAAATGAATTTTACCTTTAACAAATGTAACGGACAGACTTAATGGAATAATTTTGAAAATACAGGGAGTGATGAGGTATTTCAAGAAACCTGAGGGGAAAATCGAAAATTTTCCCTTACATTTTCATTATTCGCGACTGTTGGTGTCAGTCACTTACTCTTCCTTCCTCTTCTTCCCCTTCACACATAATAACAACTACTTCCCAACCATCTACTCCGCCACGCTCTTTGAATGCCAGCCACCACCTTTCTTTTCTTTTTGGTTATATAAACGATATAAGAAACTCTCGAATCTAAATCGTACATACGTTAATTTGATCTCTCTATCTCTTAAACTAATCAATATGGCGCCTACAGCTGTAGCTTCCTTCTTTCACAGTTCAAACAACACTGTATGTGTGCTGGACGCCTCCGGCCACTTGGGTTCCAACCTGGTCAAGCGCCTCCTTCATAGAGGCTACACCGTTCACGCTGTCGTCCAAAGCGGTAATGGTTAATGAGCTGTTTATTAATTCTTAATCTATTTTCCTTCGTATATCTTCCTTAATTAATTGTTAATTATTTTGTGTCCATTTAGGAGAACCGCAAGCGGACAGTTGTTTCGGGGATGACAGAAGGCTGAAGTTATTCCATGCTGACCCCTTGGACTATCATAGCATAACTGAAGCTTTGAAAGGCTGTTATGGTTTGTTTTACACTTACGAGCCTCCGCAGGGTCAGATCACATATGACGTAAGTGCCTTCACTTTCTTAATTTGTTGATTCATTTTCATGCAGAAAGAGTTTGTTAATTCATGAGCGATCTTTATAAAGGAATACGTGGCTGAAGTGGAAGTAAGAGCAGCTCACAATGTGCTGGAAGCATGTGCACAGACAGAAACAATTGACAAGGTTGTCTTAACGTCCTCCGCAACTGCCGTTTTTTGGAGAGAGGACCGTAAATCAACCGCTTCAGATTTTGACGAGAGACATTGGAGTGACGTCAGTTTTTGTCGTAAACATAAGGTATATTTATATCATTTATTTATTTATTTTTCTTTATTTTTCAGTGATATCCTCACCTAATTAGGTGATAATAAACAATGTAATAAAAATAAACACCTAATTTAGCGTTTATATTTTATCTTATCAACCTCAAGACTTTAGATCAAAATTAAATTCTTTCAGTGTATATTCTTAATTTTTGATAATTCAACCATACGTGGCTTTATTAAAATTGTACGGGTAAGATTTTATTTTATTTTTTATTTTTTTTCTTTAATATTCATTTAATTTTTATGCTAGTTATCTTTAATGCTCATTACTATAATTAATATGTAATTTTTTTTTCAAAAATATTTATCTCCTTTCTTTCAAAAATTTCTCCATCTGGACAAACTCCTTCACTCTTATGTTTTATCTTTTAGAAATAAAAAATAATCAATTAATTAGGTAAAAAGGATAATATAAAATTTTGTACATTCACTTTTATTCGTATACTACGTCAATATATGTTTAAAAATAAAAGAAAAATAAGTACAAAAGCAAGCAATATATAACGTTAATTATCATTAATTTTTACGAACAGTTGTGGCAAGCTCTAGCAAAGACACTAGCAGAGAAGACAGCATGGGCGATGGCAATGGACAGAGGATTGAGTATGGTAACTGTTAATGCGGGATTATTGATGGGTCCTGATCTGTCCGTAGATAAATCTTATTTAAAAGGGGCGGCTGAGATGTACGAAGATGGAATTTTAGTGACCGTTGATATGAATTTCCTGGTCGATGCTCACATCTGTGTCTACGAAGATATCTCATCGTACGGTCGGTATTTATGCTTCGACTGTGTTGTTAATCAGCCCGAAGACGCCTTTAAGCTTGCTAGCATGTTAACACCTTCCTTACCCCAATGGTTAGTATATAGTTAATATATGCAATCTATTTAATTTCTACTCAATAGTTTCTTTCAATTAATTGTTATGCATCGATAATGATGTATTTGCAAAATAATTAATAATTTTAATTATTTTGTGTCTTCAACATTTTTTAAACCTATGATTTGTAGCTGTAGCGATGATAATGTTGATCAGGGGAAGAGGATCATCCAACAGAAGATAAGCAACAAGAAATTGAACAAGTTGATGGTAGATTATGAGAGAGGATCCCGGTTGGGTCAGATCGATGAAGTGTAAGAAAGTCTAATGTATTCTCTTGCGCAAGTGCAAATGTACTTCGTTGAATTTCAACTGGGTTCAAGCTTATGTTGTAATTGTGCCCAAGAAATATTTGAACTGGTGCAAATATTGTGAAGAAAATGGCTCTTTAGTTCATTTGCATCACCTTTTTTCTTCTTTTAATAATGTAATAAAATTACGCTATTCTTTTAATATTTTTTTTCAGAAGTATTGACTAAAATTAATTGTTTGCAAAGTAGAAGGAAAAAAGAAAAAAGTGTATACACAATCATCACTACAATCTGAATATCTTCTAAGTATATTTAACCTTCTCAAATCATTGACTATTGGATAATAAAATTAATGATGAAGATTATTTAAAAAAGAATAAGCCACAAACTTTTACTCATCAGTGATTTGCGGCTTCTGTTTCTTCTTTTCTCAAAATAATCTTCGCTGTTGATTATATCCAACTGTCATTATTGTAAGTCCACACAATCGTTATTATTCGACCAGTGGGAAGAAGTCGATTGAGGCAAAAAAAAAAAAAAAAGCATTAGGGTTTAACAATTTACTACCAATTATCATCACTTTCATGATATGTTTATGTAATTAAGAAATTTTAAGATACAATCTAATTACATGTATAAGTTTTTCATTGATTATTATAAATTTAATCTTGATATTGGATTTAAATTCATCTATTTAAAAATATATAATAATGTTTGATGCAGACTACTATTATCATTCCGACAATGCATTAAAATCATATAATAATAATTAAATTGGTGTAGTTATCATATTATTATAATTATATTGATTCATATCATAAACATTTAAAATAAGAAATTGGTGTGATCCTCAAATTATATTAAAATAGTGCACATCTAAATTATAAAAACTACAATCCGAAATTATTTGAACATGTAAATAACTCTTAAATACAATATGAATAAAAATTATCTTAATTAAGTTTGAAAAATTTTCAAATTAACATAAAACTATAAAAGATCTAATTAGGATTTCATTCTTACCCCTAACAAAAAAAAAAAAAAAAAAAAAAAAAGTTTAATAACTAAAGAACATAACGAATAAATAAAATATAAGGAGCCATAGAGATAAAAGAAGAAAGCACCCTTCTAGATGTTGGTCTGCTTGGAATTTGTCCTTCACTTGTGTTTTGCTCTCTTTATTTCTTGGTGTCTTAGTGTCCAAGTGTCTTCAAGGTAAGAATGTGTTCTGCTTATGTAGTGGTAGTCCTAGACATGATTCTTCTCTTTATTCTCCTCTTTCAAAGCAAGATATGCATCAATCTTAACTTGACTAGGATTTAAACTTTCACTTGTCAAAATTTGTAGAAGAATGGTTGTTATAAAATTAAAAAAAGAAAAGGTTCAAATAAGTAGACAAGTATGACAAACAGAAAATTCGTGAAGTCAAAGCATTTAAGTTTTGAACTTTGATGTTTTTTTAGCTAACAAGACAATGAAAACATTAGAAATTCTTTAATATTGCAATGCGCACAATTTCCCAAAAAAAAAAAGTTGCATGTAATTTACTTTAAACAATGTTATCTTCAACACTATTTCTACCATAAACGCACACGATGTTGGAAAAAAATGCAAAAATCTTAACATAATACTCTAGGTCATATTATTCGAATATTTCAACTAATGTTGATAATAATTGTCAATATATATAATTCTATATTTACTTTTTGTAGGCACTGTATTGTTATTAATGTAAGGAAAAAAGCACTTACCTCCCTATTAGATTCGGTGTATACTCAATACTCCCTCTTAGATCAAAATAACCCAAAACCTCTATGCTGTTAGGAATTTTTTGTTAAGTTAACAGAAAAACTATTGTTTTACCGTATTGCCCTCTATATATAACAGACGTGACAAGTGGAAAATGGGACAAAAAACATGATGTATATATATATATATATATATATAGTATTAAATTATCAATATTATTAGGGGTGGACAAATTCGAGTTAAGTTTGATTTTCTCAAAAACTGACCCAAACTGAAGTAGAGTTCAGTATTTGAGACCTGAACTAAGACTTAACTAAATTGTAGTATGGAACCAAACTGAACCAATTCAATTTGGATTAGTTCGATTTCACAATGTGGTTCTAGCCTCTTTAAGTTGGTTTTAATTTTTTTAAGGGGTATTTTTATATAACTATCTAAATTTTATAAAATTACATATAGAGAGAAATTTCATAAACTTTACAAAAATTTCTCTCTTTTTTTTAAATGAATTTAATAAATTTATTTATCTTTATTTATAATTTTTATAAATTTTAAGAACTTATATGAAAATATTTCTTTTCTTTAAATTCGATCCTAATCAGTTGTCAATTGATGTTGGGTTTAAAACCTATACAAAACCTAAACAGTTTGTTCAGTTCGTTTAGGCATTTTTGCCTAAGCCTAATTATAATGACCCCAATATATTTTAAAATAAATATGAAATATACATATCCCTACAAAAGATGTTGGAGCCATTGAGAAGAATAATGGGTGAAAAAAAAGGGCAAAAGCATATGTTCTATTTAATTCTTCATTGCAGCCATTTAACTCTTACATATTCTCCCAAATTTCACAACAACCATTTAACTCATTTAAGCCTTACATACACACATTTAACTCATTCAACTACAAGGCAAGCACTGAACTGAGGAATGCAGCATTTTGTGGGAGATAGCTTTATGGTGTGGAAGAGCAATCAGAACCTAACATGATCAACGTTGGGATAATAAAGTTTAGGAATAATGCATGTAATTGTGGTGAAAGAGTAGGATTGAGTATACAATAATCATAAAAAAAATTCAAATTGTACTTTTATTGCAATCAAAAACCAAGTTATGGTTATTTCAGCTTTTGGAAATCTACATAAGAAGAATATGGCTTCTAAGGAGAAATGGTGAAAACAACAACACATCAAGCTATCCATATAGTACTAACTAAAATCTACAAGCCAACAAAATGATAATATAGCACAACAAAAAGAAGATAAGATTGGAGAATTAAAGAAATGTTGGCAGTAATGCAAAAGATGTTTGTGACATGGATGATTTTAATGTGCATTTGTTAATAATGGAATTGAAGAATTGAATGGAAATAAACAAGAATTTGCCAATTTGGTAACGCAAATGCACGCTATCATAACAAGTAATATAATGATAAGTTAAGTTCGTTCCCACGAAGATATGTCGCTAATTATTTTGCTAATTACTAAAATTACCTTGACCAAATCTTATTCAAACAAATCATTAAGAAGTGCAAGATTACTACAAAATGAAATTAAAGAGGAAATTAACAAAACAAGGCAATAGATTAAGCAATAAATATGATGAATCTAGGATTACAATTTTCCCTTAACACTTCACTTGAATCTCTCTCTTCTCTCACTTGATTAATTAATTAATTTGAATTGTTAACTAAGAGTCCTAATTTATCTAAAAGCCTCTCTCGATGGTCAAGTAAACATATTGTCCTTAACTAACTCTCTATATTCCTGTCAGAATTAGGTTACGCTAAGATTCATTAAGTTTCAACTCTTTTAATGGTTACACATGTCGTGCAAGTATATTCCTATCTTATATGATCTCATGGTTTCCACACATTGATCATATGTCACTTTATTCAAGGTTAAATACCAAATTCCCTTTTCCAAGTTTATTAGGATTTATTAAATCAATATAATTAATAGCCAGCTAATGAGAAGCATTAAGATTAAAATAGAGCAAACAATCCAAAAAATAATCAACATAGATCAAAGAGAGAAGAAATAAATTCAAGCTACGTATTGAGTTCCAATTGCAATTTGGGAAACTAAATTTATTTCATCATACTAAAGGAAAATATAATCCACAAAAGGTTCATCATCAAAAAGTTTCAAATAAATTAGAAGAGAAAAAAGAGAAGGAAAAACCAATGAATTGCTTTGCCGATCTCCAACTTCTCTTCTTTCTTTGTCTTTCTTCCACTAATATCCTCTTGTTCTTCCTAAAGGAAAACATGAAATAACCTAATTGTCAAACTCATTTCTTAACCTAAGTATGTTTAATTTATAAATAGTACAAAAAGGGCAAAACTTGTAAGCTTTTCAAATTCTACAATTCGTACCACTATGGCCTCTGAAGTTCAGCGTTATGACATCCACACATTAGAAAAAGGATTAAGCTTAGGTCTTAACATCAAGGCCTCTACCTTTCCATGCCACAGTATCCACTCTTGGGTATAAGGTCTCCAATTTATTCCATCAGCGTTGTGGCTTCCAGAGTTCAACGCCGTAGTGCTCATATGCAATTTCATGTTTTTTTATGCCTTCTAGTGCCACAGTTTTCAGCTCTCCATGCCACAGCGTTCATTCTACTATACTTATTTTTAAAGATTTAAGTTCCCGAATTTTAATCGATCCCTTCATGGTATAAAGCCAACTCCGTGCACTTATAAAATAAGAGACAAATGACACTAAAAATGATGCAAAGACTCTTAAAACTAACACATGTTCATTTAAAAGGCCTTTAATTTATTAGCTCAAAACTAACTCATCAAAGAAATATGTAGAGAAAAATTTAGATGCCACTAAGAGAAGGCAATGGCCTAATTGTTTAAATATAAGGATAAAGATAATGTTACAACTTAAAGGTTGTAACTCCCAAGTATAAGTTGTCTCAAGTAATAAAATTCAGAAATCCGAGTGTCGGTTTACAGGAAATACGTTATATTAAGTCCACAAGTCCAAAGGTCTAAATATTACAAGTCCAAATATTCAAATATTATAAGAAATGGAATGAATTTGCTTGTTGTCAAATTTAAATTCAATATTATTATATATTAGGGCAATAGGGATCCATTTTAATGATTTGTATAGAATTTATTCTTGATCCTTTTTTTCTTTTTAAAGAGAAATACAATTAAGAATCAAAAGAAGTGATCTTAATTGGATGATGAAAAAAACATTTAAGCACAAAGAAATCAAAAGACTTACCTTTTAGTTGATGGTGAAAAACTATAAGTTGCCTTACTCTTAATATGTAGAAAACATCCAAACATTCAATGTACTATTTGTTAACAATAAATCAAGGTTTCTAACAATTCAAAATCACTTGCAAAATATAGTACTCAATCAATAAAAAGATTGACAATGAAGAACAAAACAAAGGATCAAAGAACAAAACTATAAAATCATCAAAAGTTCACTCTTAGGCCTAATTACAAAATTAGAAATACATCATTTTAATTGAAGTTCAAATTACAAAAAGAAAGCAGAAATGGTAAAAATTCCCTTCCTCCTCACTTCCACATCTTCCTTTATATAGGTAAAACAAAAGACATTTCACCTGTGTGAACATAATTTTGTCAATTTCCAATTAATCACGCTCTACCAACTTCCAACATATTTTTGACCATGAAAACCATCAAATTTCATAAAACAACCTTCTTCAGAGTTGTAGGTGGACGACTTATCTTTCTAATGGTCCATATCTCACCCTTATTGCTATTTTAAACCGTGAGTTGTGTTGAAAATAGACAGAAATGTTCAAGTTGCATTTCTCCACTGCCCTTCTAGAATGATCACTCTTTTTGATAGCCGACCAATTGAAATTTGAGAAAGTACAAAACATAAAAGATTTAGATCCATTTCTCAGATTTCTAAATCATCCAACCAAATAATTTTTTTTTACATATTTAGGGGGATACGGCCCAAATACAGAAGCATGTTGGGCTGGTTCAAAGATGCGCTTGAGTTCTGTTGAAGCCCAATTTCGTCCCATTAATTGCTCGAATTGGTCCAACCTTTGGCTTACAAAGTTGTGAAATGATGAGTTTATGTTTGTTCAGCCCAAGAATCATATCAATTAATGATTTGGATTGAAAGATACGCTCATTATACGAAACCTGCGCAAAACTAACTATTTAGTCCAATTCATGTTTTACAATTCAATATAAAGGAATATGCTTCATTATTGGAGAATAAAAGGACATTATTAAATGTAAATCATAATATTTTTCTTGATAAACCTACACTTTTAAACATTCATCACACCCCCCAACTAGCTTATTACTAGTTCCTAGTAATCAAAGCAATACTATTTAGATTTGATTTATAGAATTTACATTCAAAGTAAAAATCATTCTTTTCCTTTTCATCTTCTCAAAATAAACAAACTCTCACTTAAAAATTTACTATATATATGCCAAATACTCATCAGTCAAATTATTAATAAACCTTCTTTTTGTGCTTTTGTAACTAATGCATGTTATAGGACTTAATTGGAATTAAACAACATCGGTTCTAAATTTTGTCAAGGTAAGCTTCTTTGGACAAAAATTATTTCTATCTCTTTTTTTTTTTTTTTGTGTGCATAACCTAACCATGTAGCGAGCTTTCGGCCAATAACTCCCAGACCAGTTGGCCTTAGGGTATTGGGTGTTAAAACACCTCTACAAGCTTAATTACTCGAATTAAGGCTATGAACTTATTCATACCAAAACTTTACCGTTTTACACGAACATTCACTATTGATTAGGCAAGAAACCTGGTTACTAAGTAAAAGCTTTGGTTAGAATTTTTACTTCTTTTTTTTTTTTTGGAGTTTTTTTTTAACCTTTAGTTGCTACCTTTGACAAAACAAAAGAGCTCAAATATTGTAAAATTCTAATATGTCATCCACAATCATGTATCAAAGTGTGTGTGTGAAAGATGGTTTATAAATATTTTACTGATTGAGTATCTAAGCAAAATTTGTTATATGATGATGATGTGAGAGTCTTGTAGATTTGATCAATTCAAAAGAAAGTGAATGATAAATCCTTTGTTATGAAATTCAAAAATCAAAATAAATGATAATGCATATCTACTAAGATATGTTTCAGGAGTAAGATTACTCTTTACTCTACCATCCTTACAAATTATGAATCTAAAATTTTTTTTTTAGTTGTATATAAATAAAAAAAAAATTGTTACTTATGTCAACTACACTCTCCCCAACGAGATTGCAACATTGTCCCCAATGTTTGAATATAAAGAGATACAATATAGAGAACATTACTTGAAATAGTAGTTATTGAAACACAAGTAAAACATGAAACAAATTTAAGCAAAAATAACAAAATGCAATGAGTAGAAAAAAGAGATAAGAAAAGTTACAAATGAAGCGACAAATCCAGCTTTCGCTTTTTACTGCTTTCACTTGACCATTTTAATTATGCCATTGTTGGATTTGGTTCATGGACATAGTTCTGCAACTGATTGATCAAGTCATTAGCAGTTGGAGCAGAAATGAGGAGTTTACGAGCCATCTGTAAAATAACATTCTGTTCTACAGCATGATCAAGAAAAGACAACAACTTGTTAAAGAAACCATTAATATTTAACAATCCTATAGGTTTTTGGTGAATAATGAGTTGTGCCCAAGATGCAACTTGAAAAATTTCTTCTAAGGTCCCAAAACCACCTGGTAAAGCAATAAAAGCATCTGCAAAATCAAGCATTTTAACAATTCTTTCATGTATTGTTGAGACCATTAGTTCTTCTCCAACTGTTTTGCCGATTATGTTACCTACAGATAAAGCTTTTGGTATGATACCTATGACTTCACTTCCTCCTACATGTGCGGTAGTTGACACACACCCCATTAACCCAAGGCTACCTCCTCCATATATTAGGTTAAGTTTTCGCTCAAGTAAAACTTGACTCAGATTGTCTACTGCTTTTACAAACTCTTCACCTTTCTCGGAGCTTGACCCACAAAAAATATAAATAGTTTTAAATTGATGAATAAAAGCTCCTTCCATTTTTTTGCAGTCTTTTACCCTCGTCAGTGATTCAAATTTTGTATGAAAATAAAGAAATGAAGTCCTGCATTTATACAACTTAAAGAGAATTCATTAATGAAACCAATAGAGGTAAGCCAGCTGTTGTCATAAAAGTTAAAATTTAAAAATGTAAAAATGTCAAAGATAACAGCTAATATAGGAATCTAAAACATAAAAATTTCAATAATGACAGCGAAAAGTAAATATTTACAGATAGTTGTTATTGTGGCTCACATCTTCCTCTGATTTTACGTCCAGTACCGGCTTAAACGACCCTTATGGGTCGAGGATTGGCTTCCCATCCAATTTTCTTACAAATTGGTAAACAGGGTCTTTTAAAGTCAGATTCCCAAGACTATAGCGATCACGTTCTTTTTAAAATAATGTATACAAATTGAGAATTTCACGTTGCACATATCCACTAGGATGCGTCTCAAGAGTCAATAAGATATTATTTAAAGACTCTTTACTCAGTCCATCCTTGATGAATTTAATTTTATTTTCTCTATTAGTAGACACTATCCCTAGAGAACGATATCGCTTGTTACAGGTTGAACGTGCATATTTGTGACACACTTGTAACCTTTTCGCTCTTCGTTTCTTTGCAAAAGAGCTCTTACCTAAACCAGGCATGCGTGAAACAAATGAAGCAGAAAACTCACCTGCTAAACGTACCTTTGCTTCAATTATCCACCGCACATCTTCAGGAATACCTTTTTGCATAAGCATTCTTAATCTTGCACACCTAGCTTGGTACATTTTTCGTAAAACATCTTTAAGAAAAGAAGGAAAATATGTTTGCAATCTAGAAAGAATGACATCCATAATGAAAAAAGAAAAGAATAGAAAAAGAAGTGAGAGAAAATTTGGTATCAGTAATTTTGGGCAACTGAAAGAACCGACTTGAAGAGTCACGGAGTACCGTTATCTGCTACTTGATCGGGAAAGTAACTAAAATCAAATAATGGAATCAATAAAATTAATAACACAAGAAAACAAGTAATGTATATACAATAAAAAATATATATATCCAGTGTTGTAAACAGGTTCAATCAAAGTGATAGACTCTACCTCGCTTAAAAAATTCTCAAAGAATGGCTTTAAATGGTGTCCATTAACTTTAAAAACATTACCATTTTTAGGGTTCTCAATCTCAATAGCACCATGTCGGTAAACCTTCTTAACAATGAAAGGACCTGTCCATTTTGAACGAAGTTTGCTAGGAAATAGATGCAATCTTGAATCATACAAAAGAACTTTTTGTGAAGGTTCAAATGATTTTCTAATGATACGTTTATCATGAAACACATTCATTTTCTCTTTGTAAATTCTAAAATTCTCGTAAGTTTCATTCCTAATTTCTTCAAGTTCATCTATTTGGAGTTTTTTCAATGATCCTGCTTTATCTAAGTCAAAATTAAGCATTTTAATGGCCCAAAAAACTTTATGTTCCAATTCGACAGGTAGGTGACAAGCATTTTCAAAAACAAGTCTATAAGGAGACATGCCAAGTGATGATTTAAAAGCAGTTCGATAAGCTCAAAGTGCATCGGTTAATCTTAAAGACCAATCCTTACAATTCGGGTTTACCGTTTTTTCCAAAATGTGTTTTATTTCTCTATTGGCAAGTTCAACTTGTCCACTTGTTTGTGAGTGATAAGGGATAGACACTTTATGTGTAATTCCGTATTTTTTCATTAAATTCTCAAAAGGCTTATTACAAAGTGTAAACCTCCATCACTTATTATAACTCGAGGCACTCCAAATCTTGAAAAATGTTTTCTTTTAAAAATTTCAAAACAATTTTATGATCATTATTTTTGCAAGAAATTGCCTCTACCCATTTTGAAATATAGTCAACTCCAACTAAAATCTATTGATACCCAAAAAAAGATGAAAAAGGACCCATAAAATCAATACTCCAACAATCAAATATTTCAATGACTAAAATAGGATTTAATGGCATCATGCTTCTACGAGTTATTCTACCTAATTTTTGACAACGGTCACATGTTTTACAAAATGTATATCTGTCTTTAAATAAGTTGGGCCAATAAAATTCACATTGCAAGATTTTTGTAGCAGTTTTCTTTGAAGAAAAATGACCACCACATGCTTCAAAATGACAAAAAGAAATGATATTTTGAATTTCATTGTTAGGTACACATCTCCTTATAATTTGGTCAGGGCAATATTTGAAAAGATATGGATCATCCCAAAAGAAATTGCGTACCTCCCTTAAAATTTCTTTTTGTCTTGAGTATTCCAATAATTTTGCATTTGACCTGTAACAAGAAATTGACAATATCAGTAAATCAAGATAAAATAGAAACATTGAAAAGTTGCTCATCAGGAAAATTGTCATTAATTGGTGTTTTCTCAATCGGTTCTTCAAACATAAGTCTTGACAAGTAATCAGCAACCATATTTTGTACTCCTTTTTTCTCTTGAATTGTGAGATCAAATTCTTGGAGTAGTAGGATCCACCTAAGCAATCTAGGTTTAGCATCCTTTTTTGAGAGAAGATATTTTAATGCTGCATGATCACTAAAAAATCACAATGGGTGAGCCAACAAGATAAGATCGAAATTTATCCAATGCAAATACTACTGCAAGTAATTCCTTTTCAGTGGTAGAATAATTCATTTGAGCACTATTTAAGGTTTTACTAGCATAGTGAATCACATAGGGTTTCTTGTTCTTTCGTTGTCCTAAAACAGCTCCAACAGCATAATCGCTAGGATCACACATGATTTTAAAAGGCAAAGTCCAATTTGGGGGCTGCATGATGGGAGCAGATGTTAGCATGGTTTTAAGTTTGACAAAAACTTCTTGACATGACTCAGTCCATTCAAAGAGAGCATCTTTTAATAAGAGATTGCACAACGGTCTTGATATAACACTAAAATTTTTGATAAATCTCCTATAAAAACCAGCATTTCCTAAAAATGATTTAACATCTTTGACAGACTTCGGAACGAGTAAATTGGCAATTAATTCAATTTTAGATTTATCTACTTCAATTCCTTTTGATGAGACAATGTGACCAAGCACAATACCATTTGTGACTATGAAATGACATTTTTCCCAATTAAGCACAAGATTCTTCTCTTCACACTTAATCAAAACTTTTTCCAAGTTAGATAAGCAATCATTAAATGAATCACCAAAAATAGAAAAATCATCCATGAAAATTTCAAGAAATCGTTCAACTATATCACTAAAAATACTAAGCATGCATCTTTGAAATATAGCTGGTGCATTACATAATCCAAATGGCATCCTTCTATATGCAAAAGTTCCAAACAAACAAGTGAAAGTGGTCTTTTCTTGATCTTCAAGTGCAATTTCAATTTGATTATACGCAGAATACCCATCTAGAAAACAATAAAATGCATGTCCAGCTACCCTTTCTAACATTTGATTCATGAATGGTAACGGAAAATGATCTTTTCTAGTCATTGAATTGAGTTTCTTGTAGTCAATGCACATTCTCCAGCCAGTAATTATTCTAATTGGAATTAATTCATTATTTTCATTTTTGACTACAGTAACTCCAGATTTTTTAGGTACAACTTGTGTAAAACTTACCCATGTGCTATCAGAAATAGGATAAATGATCCTTACATCTAAAAGCTTGAAAACTTTATTTCTCACTACCTCTTTCATATTAGGATTTAGCCTACATTGCATTTGTCTAGATGATTTGGCATTATCTTCCAAATATATCTTATGTGTGCAAATCAAAGGATTAATTCCTTTTATGTCAGCTATTGTCCATCCTAAGGCATGTTTATGCAATCTTAGAATTTCGAGCAACTTACATTCTTGAAGAACATTGAGTTTAGAAGAAATTATCACCGGAAAAGTTTCATTAGCACCTAAGAAAGCATACTTGAGGTTAGATGGTAATGGTTTCAATTCAAGTTTTGGTGGTTGAACACTCAATGGCATCGGTTTATCAGCACGTTGAGGTATGTCTTCAAATTTTGGTCTGCATCCCTTAACTTCCAAAACCTGAGAAGATTTTAAAAGAGAATAATATGAAACACTTCAAAATTTTCATCAGAATTGAAATCATTGCAACCATTTAAACAAGCATCCAAGGGATCAGAAAAAGATAAAACATTAAAGTAGTCATAAACGAGTTCCTCAATATAACTCACTTCATGCATGTCATCATTTTCACTAGATTGCTTGCAAATATTGAACACATTCATTTCCAATGTCATGTTTCCAAAGGATAATTTTAGAACTCCATTTCTACAGTTGATTATTGCATTAGATGTAGCAAGAAATAGACATCCTAATATGACAGGAATTTGAGTGCTTGAGTTAGGAACAGGTTGTGTGTCTAAAACAATAAAATCTACGAGAAAGTAAAATTTATCTACTTGAACTAACACATCCTCAAGTATTCCTCGTGGTACTTTCACAGAACGATCAGCAAGTTGAAGTGTTGTAAAAGTAGGTTTAAGCTCACCTAAACCTAATTGCTCATACACTAAATATGGCAACAAATTAACACTTGCACCAAGATAAAGTAAAGCATGGTTTATCCTAAAATTTCCAATTACACAAGAAATTGTGGGACAACCAGGATCTTTATATTTTGGTGGAGTGTTATATTGGACAATTGAACTAACATTCTTAGTTAAAAATGCTTTCTTTTGAACATTAAGCTTTCTTTTAACAGTGCATAAATCTTTCAAAAATTTGGCATAAGAAGAAACTTGCTTAATTGCATTTAACAAAGGAATGTTAATTTTGACTTGCTTAAAAAGTTCAAAAATTTCAGAATTTTGGTTTAACTTTTGAATTGGTTGCAATCTTTGAGGAAAAGAAGTAGGGATAGGGCATTTTTCAACATCACACATCTTAGGTTCAACATTATTTTCCTCACTCACTAATTTTGATGGTTCTTTAGGTTCAATCTCTTTCAAAGAAATGGTTTTATCAATGACCTTACCACTTCGGAGAGTAGTGATGGAGTTAGCATTCTCATGCTGTGTACCATTTGGGTTAAAATCACTTACATGAAATTGACCCGCTGGATTTGGTCGTGGTTGAGCAGGAAATTTACCTTTCTCTTGACTGCGCAAAGCTGAGGTCAATGTTGACAGTGTATTCTTGATATCATTCATGGCTTGTGATGTTTGATTGTTTATGCTTGTTTGCCATTGCATGAATGTTTGCAACATTTCCTCAAGAGTTTTCAAATGTGGTGAATGATATGATGGAAAATTTAAAGGTCTTTGAAGTGGCGGATGGGCATTATTATCATTTTTTCAACTAAAATTTGGGTGATTTCTCCATCCATGATTGTATATTTCAGAATATGGAGAATTAGAGGAAAAAAGACTTTTTGAAAGAATTCATAGAATTTGCTTGGTCATGCAACACTTCTTTAAAAATGGGAATATTTGGACAATTTTGAGTGGAATGTCCCATGACTTCACAAATTTCACAAACTTTATCATTAAGCACAGATTTGACCTCTTTAACTTTCCTTAATTCCATGGCTTCAATCTTTCTCGTTAAATTTGTAATTCTATCACTTAGATCATCTTCTTGACTTAAATTATATTTACCCCCACTAGAACTAGCTATATTAGATCTAATTGAATTTTCAGAGGAACTAGTGGTGTGCCAAGATTGAGAGTTCTCAGCTAAATGATCTAAATACTCTAAAGCTTCTTCTGGGTCTTTGTCTAAAAATTCACCATTACACATTGTTTCAACAAATTGTTTTGTCTCTGGCGTTAACCCTTCATAAAAGAAATTGATTGTACGCCATTTTTCAAAACCATGGTGTGGGCATGAATTCAACAAATTTTTAAATCTTTCCAAACATTGAAAATAGATCTCATTTCCTTTTTGCCAAAAATTTTGGATTTGTCTCTTGAAAGCATTCATTTTATGTATTGGAAAAAATTGCTTTAAAAACTTTGTTTGCATTTCTTGCCATGTGCCTATAGATCTAGGTCTTAATGAATTAAGCCATGTTTTTACTTTATCTTTTAAAGAAAAAGAAAATAATTTTAGCTTAATTATTTCTTCACTACATGTTTGATCCATAAATGTGGCACATACTTCCTCAAATTCTTTCAAGTGCAAATAAGGACTCTCAAACTCTAAGTCATGGAAGTTAGGAAGTAAAGGGATCATACCAGGTTTAAATCTGAAGTTACTTGCATTAAGCGGAAAAATAAAGCATGAAGGAGATGAATTTCGAGGAGGTTGCAAATATTCACGCACAGTTCGAACATGATGATTTTCATTTTCTCCATGTATACTTTCATTTTCAGCCATAGTATTAGTTGTGTGTGAGTTTGAAGATGAATCAAATAAATTTCCAAAGGAGGTTTCAGAATTATCTTTCACCAATCGATGAGAATGAGGATCACGATACCATCCAAGCATAAAAAAAAATAAATAATAATAATAATAATAAAAAACTGCTACAACTTAAAGGTTATAACTCCCAAGTATAGGTTGTCTCAAATAATAAAGTTCGGAAGTCCGAGTGTCGGTCGACAGGGAATATGTTATATTAAGTCTACAAGTCCAAAGGTCTAAATATTACAAATCCGAATATTCCAATGGAGTGAATTTGCTTATTATCAAATTTAAATTCTATATTATTATATATTAGGGCATTAGGGATCCATTTTAATGATTTGTATAGAACTTATTCTTGATCCTTTTTTTTTTAAAGAAAAATACAATTAAGAATCAAAAGAAGTGATCTTAATTGGATGATGAAAACAAAACATTTAAGCACAAAGAAATTAAAAGACTTACCTTTTAGTTGATGGTGAAAAACTATAAGTTGCCTTACTCTTGATATGTAGAAAATATCCAAGTATTCAATGTACCATTTGTTAACAATGAATTAAGATTTCTAACAATTCAAAATCACTTGCAAAATATAGTACTCAATCAATAAAAAGATTAACAATGAAGAACAAAATAAAAGATCAAAGAACAAAACTACAAAATCATCAAAAGTTCACCCTTAACTCTAATTACGAAATTAGAAATACATCATTTAATTGAAGTTCAAATTACAACAATAAAATAGAAATGGAAAAAAACAAAAACTGATCTCCCTCCTCACTTCCACGTCTTCTTTTATATAGGTAAAACAAAAGACATTCCACATGTGTGAACATAATTTGGTCAATTTCCAATTAATCACGCTTTACCAACTTCCAACATATCTTTGACCATGAAAAGCACCGAATTTCGTAAAGCATCCTTCTTCAAAGTTGTATGTGGATGACTCATCTTTCTAATGGTCCATATCTCGCTCTTATTTCTATTTTATACCATGAGTTGTGTTGAAAATAGGCAGAGATGTTCAAGTCACATTTCTCCACCGCCCTTCTAGAATTATAGCTCTTTTTGGTAACCTACCAGTTGAAATTTGAGAAAGTACAAAACATAAACAATTTAGATCCCTTTCTCAGCTTTCTAGATCATCCAACCACGTAATTTTTTGTTACATATTTAGGGAGATACGGCCCAAATACGGAAGCATGTTGGACTGGTTCAAAAATACACTTGAGTTCTGTTGAAGCCCAATTTCGTCCCATTAATTGCTCAAAATGGTCCAACATTTGGCTTACAAAGTTGTGAAATGATGAGTTTATGTTTGTCTAGCCCAAGAATCGTATCAATTGATAATTTGGATTGAAAGATACGCTCATTATACGAAACCTGCGCAAAACCAACTATTTAGTCCAATTCATGTTTTACAATTCAATATAAAGGAATATGCTTCATTATTGGGGAATAGAAGGACATTATTAAGTGTAAATCATAATATTTCTCTTAATAAACCTACACTTTTAAACATTCATCACACCCCCCAACCAGCTTATTACTAATCCCTAGTAATATAAGCAATATCATTTAGAGTTGATTTATAAAATTTACATTCAAAGTAAAAATCATTCTTTTCCTTTTCATCTTCTCAAAATAAACAAACTCTCACTTAAAAATTTACTACATATGTGCCAAATACTCATCAGTCGACTTATTAATAAACCTTCTTTTTGTGCTTTTATAACTAATACATGTTATGGGACTTAATTAGAATCAAATAACATTGGTTCTAAATTTTGTCAAGGTAAACTTTTTTGGGCAAAGATTATTTCTATCTCCATTTTTTTTTTTGTGCATAACCTAACCCATGTAGCGAGCTTTGGGCCAATAACTCCCAGACCAGTTGGCCTTAGGGTATTAGGTATTAAAACACCCCTACGGGCTTAATTACTCGAGTTAAGGCTATGAACTTATTCATATCAAAATTTTACCGTTTTACGCGAACATTCACTGCTGATTAGGCAAGAAGCCCGGTTACTAAGTAAAAGTTTTGATTAGAATTTTTATTTATTTATTTTGTTTTTAACTTTTTTTTTTATTATTATTTTTTATATTTTCTTTTTTTTTGGGAGATTTTTTTTTTTTGAACCCTTAGTTGCTACCTTTGACAAAATTAAAGAGCTCAAATATTGTAAAATTTCAATATGTCATCCACAATCATGTATCAAAGTGTGTGTGTGAAAGATGGTTTATAAATATTTTACTGATTGAGTATTTGAGCATAATTTATTATGTGATGATGATGTGAGAATTTGAGGAGGTTGCAAATATTCACGCATAGTTCGAACATGATGATTTTCATTTTCTCCATGTATAATTTCATTTTCAGCCATAGTATTAGTTGTGTGTGAGTTTGAAGATGAATCAAATAAATTTCCAAAGGAGGTTTCAGAATTATCTTTCACCAATCGATGAGAATGAGGATCACGATACCATCCAAGCATAAAAAAAATAAATAATAATAATAATAAAACACAATAAAATAAAAGACAATAAAATAAAATGTTAGCACAATAAAACAAATAAAAAAAGAAAAGAGGTGGTATAACCTTCCTCTTAATAAAATTATTGTAAATGAAAATAACAACACAATACTTAATAGAAAAAAATTAAGAAAGGTGGCAAAGTCTACCATGAACAAAATAAACAAAAATTAGGTGGTATATGTAGAACCAACCATAATATAAATACAAATGGGCGGCTGAACTTCCCAATAAAAATAAATAACAAGTAAATAAAAAAAATGTTAAAGTTAGAGTTAGAGTTAGAGGTTAAAGTTAGTAAAAGAAAATTAAATAAGAACTAGTAAACTTTATACAAACCGTACTCTCCGGTAACGGCGCCAAAAACTTGTTACAACTTAAAGGTTGTAACTCTCAAGTATAGGTTATCTCAAGTAATAAAGTTCGGAAGTCTGAGTGTCGGTCTACAGAGAATACGTTATATTAAGTCCACAAGTCCAAAGGTCTAAATATTACAAGTTCAAATATTTAAATATTATAAGAAATGGAATGAATTTGCTTATTGTCAAATTTAAATTCAATATTATTATATATTAGGGCAAGAGGGATCTATTTTAATGATTTGTATATAATTTATTCTTGATCCTTTTTTTCTTTTTAAAGAGAAATACAATTAAGAATCAAAAGAAGTAATCTTAATTGAATGATGCAAAAAACATTTAAGCACAAAGAAATCAAAAGACTTACCTTTTAGTTGATGGTGAAAAACTATAAGTTGGCTTACTCTTGATATGTAGAAAACATCCAAGCATTCAATGTACCATTTGTTAACAATGAATCAAGATTTCTAACAATTCAAAATCACTTGCAAAATATAGTACTCAATCAATAAAAAGATTGACAATGAAGAACAAAACAAAGGATCAAAGAACAAAACTATAAAATCATTAAAAGTTCACCCTTAGCCCTAATTACGAAATTAGAAATACATTATTTAATTGAAGTTCAAATTACAAAAAGAAAGCAGAAATGGTAAAAATTCCCTTCCTCCTCACTTCCACATCTTCCTTTATATAGGTAAAATAAAGACATTTCACATGTGTGAACATAATTTTGTCAATTTCTAATTAATCACGCTCTACCAACTTCCAACATATTTTTGACCATGAAAACCATCAAATTTTGTAAAACAACATTTTCAAAGTTTTAGGTGGACGACTCATCTTTCTAATGGTCTATATCTCACCCTTACTGCTATTTTAAACCATGAGTTATGTTGAAAATAGGCAGAGATGTTCAAGTCGCATTTCTCCACCACCCTTCTAGAATTATCGCTCTTTTTGGTAGTCGACCAGTTGAAATTTGAGAAAGTACAAAACATAAAAGATTTAGATCCCTTTCTCAACTTTCTAGATCACCCAACCATATAATTTTTCGTTACATATTTAGGGGGATACGAAACTATTGGGGAATAGAAGGACATTATTAAGTGTAAATCATAATATTTCTCTTGATAAACCTACACTTTTAAATATGCATCAGATAACATTTTAATTTTTCAAAATGCAAGTACATATACAAAACTT
>CM040440.1:1174560-1232287 GCA_022749755.1 Azadirachta indica | reverse complement strand
TTGGTGGTGCTTTCATTTTGCTCTTTATAATTCTTATCCTTTATTTTTTCTTGATTTAATAGTAAAGACTCATGTTGTGCACCCATTGGTTCTTTAAACTTGCCTTATGGTTCTTCAAGTTGCTTTTCATTTCTAAGTGTAATGACCTTACTTGCTCTATTGGATTTATTTCGATATTACTTGGTAATGATCCTTGTTGCCTTTCCATCAACAAACTTTCCATTTGCCCATTTGCACCTCAAGATTCAAAATGGATGCCGTTTGATTTTGAAAAGTCATCTCGATCTTTATCATAAACTTGGAAGTGTTTATAGTGAGTTGAGCAAAGGCTTCTTCTAAGTTAACTTTCTTCTCTTGAGGTTAAAATCTAGGTGGTAGTCTTATGGCATTATAGTTGTTCCTCCAAGAAAAATAAGGATGATTTCATCATCATTAATTGTAAGTGTTAGAGTAAGGATTATTCTATTATTGATTATAATTTCTAACGTATTGAACTTGTTCTGAAGATGAAGAAGCAAACGAATTACCAACTTGAAAACCATTACCACTACAGAGCTCATAAACCACTAGTGAAGTATGAATGACATTTGCTATCATGGCTCCAAGTTACTTAGTTATTGTAGTTAGTTGAGCAGTGAGTGTAGTAAGGTTGTCTACCTCATAAACTCCAAGTCCTTTTTTGATATCAAGTGTTTCGTTGGCCATTGGTAAGCATTAGCAGCCATTTCTTCCAACAAGTTATAATCCTTATGAATAGTTTTCTACATTAACGCACCTTTTGTTGCTGCATCTACAAGCATTCTTGTTGAACTCTCAAACCATTGTAGAATCTTTGAACTTAAAGTCATTTAGGTAAGCCAGGGTATAGGCATCTTCTCATCATGTCCTTATATCTCTCCCACACCTAATATAATGACTCTATATCATGTTTAAAAAAAGTGGTGATGTTATTCCGCAACTTTGCCATCTTTGCTAGAAGGAAAAACTTTGCCAAATCATTCGAAGTAGTGATAGTTTCGGGAGGAAGTGAATCCGACCAACTCTTCACCTTATCCCTCAGTAAAAATGGGAATAGCCTAAGCTTTACCACATCATCCAACATATTGTTATGCTTGAAAGTGTCATAAATCTCTAAGAAGTTTACAATGTGGGCGTTCGGATCTTCATGTGGTAACCCACTGAACTAAACTAAGGTCTGAATCATCTAAATAATGGCTAGATTGATTTCAAAGTTGTTTACTTGAAGTGCGGGTTTCTTTATGCTAGTTGAAAGCTCTATTAAGTATTAGGATAACATAATCCTGTAAAGCTCTTTGTTCTTCAGCTCCAACATTATCCCCAAGGTTTTCTTTCATGGCGCTAATTTGCAACTGTCTTGATGCTTGTCTCTTCTCTTTCTAATTTCTTCAACGAGTCCGCTGAATCTCAAAATTGAAAGGTAGTAAAATGCTACTCCCTACTTTTCTTATGTATTAAAGGAAACATCTAAAATAAAAACAAAAATTAACTTCAAATTAAATTCAAAATTAATCCAAATCGATACTAAACAAATTTAACATTCTCTAGCAACAGTGCCATAAACTTGTTGTATGCTTTTGTAAAGCAATTGCATGTTATCATTAACAAGTAACATATGATAAGTAAAGTATCGTTCTCATGAGGAATGTTAATCTAATAAGTATTGAAGGTATTAATTCTAAATTTATTTGAAAAGAAGATTATCCATTGAGAGAAAAAACAAACTCAACTAAAAATTAATAAACAAACAACCAAATAAGGAATCTAATGAAGATAATATCTAGGGCTAATACTTTAATCTTATTTACCCACACTATTTCTTCAAGTTATATTATTCTGATCAATCACCCATATTACTAGTGAAATTACTCTATCCTATTTGACAATCTCTCTCATGATCAGTTGAAATTATTTCACGTTTAATCATTTACTATATCTTTATGTAAATATTAATTAAACGGAAATGCAGTACGAGCAATAGTAACTATCAATGACACTACATACACTATATTAGTACATTTTTATTTAATATACAATTTATGCTATTTGTCACACGATCTAAACGCGATAACTACCTCTCAATATTTATCGATTCATAGTTTATTTCATTAATGGCCAATTAATCAAATGCACTAAATTCATGACAAATATACAATATGATATTTATAATCAGGAATAATATAATTGAAGAAATCAGATGTTTTCAATTGATCAAATCATTGCCCTAGAGATTAGATTTAGCCAATCAAGAGTAAGAGTTCAAATCTAAACGTCAAGAATTCAAAAAAATAATAGCATAATTTCAATAATCACAATATTGTTCAATTCAAAACAAAATAACTCAAGATAAAACTAGGATTTAAGAGCCTTGATCTTAAAGATTCCATGCTTCCATCCATCCTTTTCTCTAATTTTAGCTCTCCCTCTCTATAGATTTCTTTTTATCCCTCTCTTTTTTCCTTCTCACTCAAGAAATCCATTTTCTAAAGGTGGCTGTCGTGGCCTTCCTTAAAACATAAAAACTTAATTCAGACCGAAATCAAGCCATCAACATAATCCTATAGCTCAAATTTTATCCAAGAATAGTCATCTTTAGGTCTAGGTGGTGCGGAGGTGTAAGGCTGACAAAAGGGATGGCGCAGTCGTGCCATGGATTCTGCTTAAAGGTAGAATGTATGGCATGGGCGCACCATGGTTTAGTGCAGACATGCCATGCAGAGCTGCCCTACTTTGAAATTATTGTAGATTGGTCCTTTAAGGCTTGTACTTTGGTCCCTAAAAATCTTGCGTTTTGGTCTAAATCCTTCTCTGGACTTCTTCATTATTTCCTTTTTAAGCTGAATTCACCTTAGATGACCATTTTCTAATATTCTTGGACAAGGGTACTCAAATTCATTAACTATTAACAAAACTTGAGGATTTACAAAATAATTCGAGTCTAAAAGTGACTGATAAGCATATTTTACTCACTAATCAATGATATTTCATGGATATCTATGATCAACATTTATGTTAGGACTAATAGACCTCAAAAGGCATTTGAGTTGTTCCAAAGTATGTAGCTTAATAATGTCAGATCGAATGAGTTTACACTTGTTAGCTTGTTAAAAGCACTTATAGAACTAGGGAGTCCAAAATTGGATGGTTGGATTCATGACTTTGCTCTTGAGAATAGGTTTGAGCTTGGGGTTTACCTAGGGACTGCTCTTATTAATATGTATACCAACTGTGCGTGGTAGCTTGGAAGATGCTAAGAAAGTGTTTAACAAGATGAAAATCAAGAATTTTAGCTACTTGGAATTTTATGATTAGTAGCTTGGGTGTCCATGGACATGGAGAGGAAGCTTTCAATACATGGAGGCAAATGTTCAACCAGATGCAATCACTTTTATAGGTGTTTTATGTGCTTGTGTAAATACAAATAATGTAAATAAGGGTTATAGGTACTTCCAACATATTAGAGAACATTATGGCATCGGATTTATTTTAGAACACTAGATTTGTATAATTGAACACTATATAATCATGCCAACATGGAAGATAAGGCTTGCAAAGTGCTAAAAACCATACCATAGAAGTTGAATGATGATAAGAAGTAGCATTGTTGACACTTAACACCATGCAGAGAAATTGAATGAGAATACAAGATTTCTAAGGCTAAATATCGTACCAAAAAAGCTGAATGAGAATACAATAATTTCATTACTAAATCTGAATATTGACGAGAGTGTTGCTAGTATTGATAAAATATTTCACTGGGTTACCAACGAGAGACATTGCTTGGGAGGCTCTTTATACTATTTGCCCCAATATCTACTCTGGTGCTTCAAGTAAGAGGTGGGCTGACTTCAGTGGATATTTCTTATAGTTTAAAAGCATTCAATGCTCCAGACCTGTTACAATATTTGAGAAAGGAGTTGTATATTGAAGTTCAGCCTCCAAGCAATGTAACAACCTGATTATCAAAAGCTTTATGTAGATATTATCTTTATGTAGATAAAAATCTAGACAAGAAATTAAAAATAGAAATTTACTGTATATGTGTCAGTTGTTTTCGTTTTTAAATTTATGTCAGTGAGATTATTATTTTACTTTTAAAAGTCAAATTTTTCTGCTAACGATTAGATGTAATAAATAATTTTTGAAACTATAAGAAGGTTTTTAGGTATGGGTATCGGTTTTTTCCCACTCATCCTTCTTAAAAATTGTGATTATCGTGGAGATATCATTCACAACTAAGGCATCCAATGCAAATTGATATTGGGCCTCGAAAAGAGCACGACTCAGAATCACGGCCCGGATCCATGGAGATAACGTAGCATCCAATAATGGAGCAAATGGTCCTCTCTGAAGCTGATTCACCTAGAGTGTAATGACACGTTTTAAAATTAGTGTTTGATTAAAATTTTCAAAAAATTGAAATAAAAATCATTTAACATTTTCTGAAAGAGAGAAAGTATCCGACTTTAATTCAACAACTTCAAACTGTCACTTGGATACTTATGAATAAACAGAAGCCACACAAAAAGTCTTTGTGACCCTTGATTTCAGGCACTGTTGATGGAAAATGCCTACAGTCAAGTCCGAAGACCTGTAAAAGTTTCTAGATGATTAAGATCAATTGATTAGCATTATTTAGTTAATTTGTAGCTCCTTTCCTTTCAGTTATTCTTAGGAAGGAAGCATGGAACAAATTTGCATCAGGTTAGAAGGATGTTTTCCCAAGTTTATGTTCTTAAATTAGAAAGGCGAGATATATATATATATTGATATGAGAATTAATTACAAGTTCTGAATCGGTACTTGATACAAATCTTTCGCAGATTAATTAGCTTTTCATTTTAAAATTGCTCAATCTACTCTGTGGTTGAAGATGATTGGTAAGAAATTGAGATTATTGGACACAAACAGAGACTCATTTTATTATATGACTGATAACTTAAAGACAATTTACACATACATTGACCACATTACACACTGGTAATAATAAAAGCAAAACTCAAAGCAAAACATGAAAACACAACACTCCAACTCGATCTGACTGTGTCACCATAATACACCTGCATCACAGAGACAACAGACGCTTCCATTAGTAATTAACCCAGTAATTAAACCATTATTACACATTTGCATTATTTTATAATTAATACCCAAAAACACCCATTACAGATTCTGTTTCCATTTGTAGTAAGCAAATTTCAGCTTCAGCACTCTCGTACCCACCATTTTCACCAGATCTTTCATTTCATCAACTTCCCAAATTTCATAAGTAAAAATCTCAGTAAAATTCTGACGTGCCAAAATAAAGATGATCAATATCATTCATATTCATACCTATAGATATATATATATATATATATATGCAGATGATGTGTCATCTAATCACTGTCGCTGTCACTGCTGCTGCTGTGACCATGTTCGTGGCCCTCCTTCTTCTTCTTTTCCTTCTTCTTCTTCTCCTTGTCTCCATGGCCCTCGCTGTGCCCTTCTCCATGGAGTTTGTCCTTGATCTTGTCGACCACACCCTCCTTGTGCTCTCCCTTGTGCTCACCATGGTGCTCTCCCTTGTGCTCAACGTGGTGCTGCTCCCCCTTGTGCTCCTCCTTCTTGTGCTCGTCTTCCTTCTTGTGGCCTCCCATGTGGAGGCTTTCCTCGATCTTGTGCATAAATCCCGCCATTTTCTTTTGCTTTCTTCTGGTTTTCAGCGAATGAGTTTCTTATTTGTAGGCTCAAAAAGGATTAGAATAATAATTAATTGTTTTTTTTTTTAATTAGGAAAGCTTATCCACTGTTTGGTTCTTTTACCTAATGACCGCAATTACGTGTACGCGGCGCGTTGGATTTTTTGCATCTGGAAGATATTACAAACAGAGCATTGCATCAGAGGGACCCGCACTGCATTATTGAATTTAATTAAAAAAATACCGATATTCATGTCTTGCCGACACGTGTCAGAGAGGTGGTTAACACCTTTGGATAGTAACATTAATTGCAATCTGAAAACAAAGATTAAATGCAAATATGACAACAATATTCATGAAATAAATACTACCTTTTCATCTGATATTTTCTTTGGAATTTATAAAAAAGATATGTAAATTGAAATACTACCTTTTCTCTTTATGTAGTTCTCTGATTATTATTTTGAAGGTAGGATACCGAGATTTCGTAGCTCAATCTCAGTGCTTCTAGTTTACTTTTGTTTGTTTCAATTCTTCATACCATTATTGTTGTTGAAAAATGTCACAGTTTTATACAAATAAATTGGTGGACACCATTGCTATGCTTTCTTTGGCTTTATTTGTTAGTTGCAAAGTTAAAATTAGTTTGGTATTCTTTAAACTAGCCATCTTGTTGATGCGTCAAAGTCTATATATAGCAAAATCTATCTAGGACTTAAAAGCAATTTTCTTAGAGGTGTAGGGAGTTAATGTTATTACCCTAGGGACAATTATATGCAGGTTGATGGTTCAATATCCTTATTTGAGTGGAGTGGGTGGAATGGGTTGATGTCTTAAGTTTCTTTAGTATAGAATAAACATTTGTTGTTGTTTCTATAATATGTAATAAGAATTTATTTATGTTTCTATAGTGTAGATAAGAATTTGAGCTATTTATATAATGTGAATAAGAATTTGTTACTTTCTTCAAGAGATTTATCGTATCACCATTATAACATCCCTTTTGAGCATTCTCTTCATGTTTTCTAATTTATTTCAATGTCTTTGCCTTTGCTTTCTTTGCAAATCTATTGATATTTTAGTGCGGAATACGGAAAAAGCTTTGACTTTGGCGAAAACAATGGAAAAATGGTCTAATGCCAAAAGGGAACGGCACCAGAGATTATATCTCTTGTTTAGGGATGCCTCTATTTAATACATCTAATCTCCTTGATGATGTTGGTTAATGAAGGATCTATTGTTCTAAACCCAAACTTTAAAGGGAAATCTATAGTTGCAATTGAAAAAAAATATTTCTATGTAGCTCCCTAAAAATAATATGCCACTAAAAAAATAATAAAAATATGTATAATATAATCTAATTTAATAATAACCACAGAGCATAGTATAAATGTAAGGGAAATTTAAGTTTTTCCCTATTAGATCAAAAAACTTACTCAATTTCTCCTATGTTGAAAAAATAAAGGTCTAAAAACTTCATGTTGTTAAAATGATAAAGAGAGAAAATGACTTTTTAAAGTTATTTTGGTCTTATCCGCTAAGAGAAGTGACATGCGGACAAAAATTGACATAGATCTGATTAGAATGTGACATTTTCTAGTAAAAATAAAAGAAAATTTCCTCTCCATCCAATTAATTAATTTGTATGAATATATTATTTAACAAAATAATGTAAATTTTATAGTATTATATATTTTAGATAACTATTAATTAATTTGTAAATATTCAAATAATTTAAATTTTAGAGAAAAGGACATCCAAGTCCCCAAGGTTTGGTTTGTTGGGTATGTTAATCCTAATAATTTAAAATATGTTCATAAAGATCTCAATTTATTTAAAATAACAATTTTACCACATCAATAATAACAAACTATCATAATTGTATTACAGTATATTTTATTTATAGATTAATATTTATTTATGATTTATTTTATTTATTTAAATATACTAGAAAATAATATTATGACTTATTTTATTAATCTATTTTTGATAAAATGTTATATTTTATCAAATTTTAATAATTTAATAGTTATTTTTGTTAATTATTGATGGGCTATAATTGTCATTTTCAAATGAATTGAGACTTTTATAGGTGTTTTTAAAAATATTAGATCTAATCTTTCCAATAGGCCAAACTTTAAAGACTTTGATTTCTTTTTCCTACTATTATATTTCTAAATAAACGGTAATTAATTTATAAAATAGTTGAAAATATCTTTAAATTAAATCATAATTATCAATAACGATTTTAGCTTGCAAAATTCCGACAAATACCTAGAGCTACTACACTTTAATTAATAGTCACGTAAATCTATCTATTTCAAATCTGCAATTGATTGTTCGCGAAACACCATCAACACCATCAGAGGAAAAGGAAAAACCAATTAACAATTGTCCAACAAATGAAGTGCTTTTAACTCATTACAAAAGAAAAATTTTCAACTTTTAAGATTTAGCTACAAGAATAGGAAGTTCAAAATTTCTCTACCATTACTAGTATTGTAAATTAATAGATTGAATGGCAATCCAATAACACAAATAATTTAATCAATAATACACAAAATTCGATCAAATTAAATGAAAAAAATTATAAATTAACAATTAAAATACTAATAACACAACTTAAAATAACATTGAGAGTCGAGGCATAAAATGAAGTAGCTTTCCCAACCCAGGTTCAAAAGCAGAGTATAACAAGGCTAATGGTCGTGGTGGCAGACATGGTAGAGGCAGATGGTGCTGGCAACAAGCTTGGTGGAGGTTTAACAAAGAGAGGTGAGAGACTGACAAGAGACATATAGGTGGAGGAGAAGAAAGAGAAGAGAAGGGTGAGAGGTCGACAACAGAAAGAAAAGGCAAGTTTTAGATCTAGGGTTTCTTTTGATTTTAATTTGATTAATTTTAAATCATTTTAATTAAAACATTCACCAATTTTGCCTTTCTCATTCTAACACTAGAAAGAAATAAAATAATTATTCTTATTTTTTAGGAAGAATGATATATGGACTCCCTTTTTTAAAATAAATATCAAACAATCATCGATATTGAAAAATATTTGTCAGTGAGATCCTTTTCATTATATTTTCTTTATTATAATAAAAAGGGTATAATAGTCATTATACCTTAAAATTAAAATTAAAATTAAAAAATTATTATTTGTTATATTTGAGTATAAAATTTTCATTATGATTTAAAAATAAATTTAAAAAATAAATTATATAAAAACCCAAACTTTTTTCTTTCTTTTTTTTTTCTCTCTCTCTTTCTTTTCTTCTTCTTCTTATTTATTTATTCTTTCTTTTTCTAGATTTGTCTTCTTCTTCTTCTTCTTCTTTTTCTTTCCAAATTTTTCTTTCTTCTTTTTTCTTCTTCTTCTTCTTCTTCTTCTTCTTCTTCTCTTCTCATCAATGGCACTGGAGATGGTGACAAGATTGAGGTCCATGGTTGGCATATGATGCAAATTATTGCTTTTTTTCTAATGGATAATTGCTTTTTTATTAATAAGTAAGATGATTTGTGTTAAGCTTATATGTTTTTTATCCATGGATAATGAAAAGTTTTTTTTTTCTGTTTTTTAGGTTTTAAAGTTGGCTTCTTAGGTGAAAGGGTAAAGTATTTAATATTAATTTATTTTATTATTTTTTAACAAAAAAAGTATTATATCATTTAAAAAAATTTTTTTTTTTACAATTTACTTATTTAAATTAATATTTTACAATTTAATTGCAAAATAACAAAAAATTACGAATAATTATAAGTTAGAAGGTTTTTTTTGTCATTTTAATAGTCAAAGTCAGTCAAAGCATTACAGTGATTGAAAAAAAATGTAATGGAAGAGGTCTCACTGACAAATAATTTTGTTTAAGTTGCTATTTGACATTTATTTTAAAATAGAGGTCCAATTGTTATTCTTCTCATTTTTTGTTTTAAATTATTTAATAAAGTTGTGAAAAAGACATTTAATCTTAGACTCATTACACGCTAGCATCATTGAGGGTATTCTCGTAAAAGATCATATTTTTTGTTAAGATAACAAAAGATTCTTAATGGTAAAGGGATTTCAGACTTTCCTGTAATAGGGGGAAAATTAAGTAGTTTTGGATCTAATAGGGAGAAATGTAATTTCTCCTAGATGTAAAGAAGTAATATAATTCATATATATACCAAACTTTTGCTGATAGCATATTATAATTATTAGCTCAAATTAAAAATATAAAACTATAAAAATATAAAAGGATGCAAATGATATTTTAACTATACCTTACACTATAAATATTTGTCTTTCTTTAATTAATTGTTTAATTCAATTGCTAGATTATTCATTCCATATTATATTACACATACATATAAGACAAGCCAATAGGCCAAAAATCCAAAAACATTTAACAGTAATTAATGCATTAAAAGTATAAGGGCGTTTAAACGTATTTTTAAGGGCATTTAAACATATCTTTAATGGAAATGGTGTTAAATTCATTCCATTTAAACAAAAATAATATTATCAATACTTAAATATAACTTCTATAAAAAGTGAGATTTTAACTAAGCAACCCAAGAGATGGTGAATTGGGTTTTCAAGAAATTTAATAACGAATATGTTACCCAACAATCAATACCAAGTATTTCAAATACTTTAAATGTAAAACACCAAATTCAATACACAATTTCAATTACCAATATGTAAAATAACAAATTAAGTTTGAAATGTGTGTGAGCAATATATAAACAAATAAATCAAATAAGTAAGAGAGCAAGGAAAGATCAACACTAAAATTTTATATGCTTCCGCAAATGTTCGGCCTATACCACGCTTCTAATCTTTAAGCTTGAAGATTTCACTATTTATGGCCTAAAACCCAAATGTAAGCAATTACAACTTCAAGTGGACTTGATGAGCGCTTCTCAAACGTTACACTAACAAGTCTTCACTTCATAGGTGCCTTTTCAATATTTACAAGTAAGTGATTTTTTGGGTCTCACTTATAATTTAAGAATGTTTTTCTCATACTCATATACAAGAATTACAAAGAAATAACTTTCACAAAAGAATTTGATCAAGAAAGAAACAAGCAATCTTTTTAAAGAATAATAAAAATGAAAAAAGGAGAGTGTAAAGAATTAGATGTATCATTTCTAAAAAAATAATCTCAAATTCCTTATAGTAGACTTCTAAAATGTAGGGAAATTTATAAAACTGTTCAAAACTTAAACAAGAATTTCAAACATGTCCAATAGTAACTTTTTTAATTCTAAAACTATCTAAAATAAAAATAAATAGACAACTTTGCCCCTCTTTATCAAATAACTCCAATCGTCCTAGTTTTGTCCCCCATTTCCCTAATTTTCACTCTCCAAATAAAACCTAAACTCCCATTCTTAATTATCCAAAAGCCTAAATCTAATTTCACTCAATCTAGTGATAGTTTTAATAAAAATATATAATAAAGTTTTTCAAAACTTGTTCTAAAATAATTTAGGTTAGTACTTATAGTAAAACATTAAAAACTAGTGTTTACTAATCGTTAGGAGCAAAAAGTCAAAATTTTTAGAATTTTGATTGGTCAAAATAACCATTTGGTCCACCGAATAGGCAATTTTAGTTGACAGAATGGTCAAATTTTTTTGATTAAAAATTGCAACCATTTTAAGTATTATTCACAAAATTCTGGTTATTATTCATTAGTTTTGTTGAACCGCGTGAATCAATTTACCTTAATTGAGTTGAAAACCAAATAATGCATTTGTTTTAACCTAGATTGACTTTTATGTTAGAAAGGGTTTTGGACGGATTTAGTTAAACCAACCAAGGAATCGAGTTTTTTGTAGAGTTTAAGATTTTTGTGCTTAGGCCGACACCAAAAGTTTTAGAAAGCACTTGTGATTTAGTCCCTAGAAAATTGGGATAATCATGGGCAGGAGATCTCCTTGATTTAGGCCTAAAATCCCTGGCCCGTCTCAAACTCATTTTGACTTAGAACTCAAATAAAAATACCATAATTGTAAAGATTTAAACTAAATACTTGGAGAAAACTGAGCAATTACTAATTAGCCATTGCACCATTTATATTTATTGATCAATGTAAATAAAAAATATTAAACTGAGAATACATATTTAAGTTATGCTATTAAAAATACCTTTTTGAATTATTATTATTAATATAAAATAATTTTATAATCTAAAACAATTCAAATTTAATAATTATAATAATAATTATTAATCTAATAATAATTAATTTTATCTTTAACAATTATTTTTAAAAAAAATTATTACTATTCTTTTTCATTATAATTTTTTTAACAAACAATAAATCTATTTTAAATATTATAATTTTTAATTTCAATAAAATAAATTTGATTACAAATATACCTTTTTTCTTTTGCCTCTAAGTGGTTTGGGGTATACTTGACACTTTTAAACCATCCTGAATTTGAGTAACAATAAGAGTAAGGGGTTGGTATTTGGTTAGTGAGGTTTCTTACTCTCATTTATTTTAAAAAGTTTCAGAATATAATTGGAGAGAGTGATTAGAGTTTCAAAAGAAAAGCGAAATATAAGATTAAATATATAAATTTGTGTGTGTGTGTAATATAAAATTTATAATCATATTTATCAAATAAGATGGATTAGTATGTAATTAACTAAAAATCTTTTGACTTTTACTAGGGGAAACGAGGACGAGTCGAGGAAAGAGGCCCATGCTCATCCTTGGCTCATTTTAAAATAGGGATGGTTTCTTATCCCTGTCCCTAGCCTGATCCTTGTTTAAACCCATATTTTAAATCCTTATGCCTAAGCTGAACGGCCCAAGCCCTCACAAGGATTTTGCTATCCCTACTAGAAAACTTAGTGTTATTTTTTACTTATTAAAATATTGACATTAAAATCATACAACCATACACGAATTTTTGATATTTTTTTTCAAAAATCATGTGTTTTGACTAAAAAAACATTTTCCTTTAATTATGACTTTAATTTGTTCTTTGAATTCCAACTTTTTTCTTTATTGATACCTTAATTTTAGATTTTTTTAATAATTATTTGTATTCCAAATCTTCATGCTATAAAACATCATAAAAATACTACAAGAAAGATTTTGGTTAAACAAAAATATTAATTGTTTGGGAGAAAATATCTTGAGGCTAGCAAAGGCTGATGCCAAAGGGCATGAAGATCGATTCAATTAAGTTGAAAGGGCCAAATAATAATATAGTTCACCTCAGGGCAACCCATGCGATATTCTGCAGCAAATTTCTATTGACACCGTGATTAACTCCAAATATCAGGTTGAGGCAAGAGGAAGGTTTCACCTCAAACGTTTACGGGAATAATTGCTAGTGAGAAACTTGGACAGAGATCATAGGGATAATCACCCAAAACCCCATTTTCCTTAAAGGTTGTATCATGGTTATCCATTATCCAGTTGATGTAAACAACCTCCTAAAAACTCTAACCGCAATCAACCAATACCCAGATATCTTGGAGGAGGCCTTAATTCATAGCCTGCAAAAGTTGTAAGCTCAAGAGAAAGTGAAAGTCCCCACCTCGGGAATTCTTCCAGAAGCTAGCCAACTGTAACCAGAAGGTGATAAATCGCGACATAACCACCTAGAATCCCATATCCTATGAAAATCTCACCAATTTTGACGTCTTTGCCAAATATGGTGTAAGTGAATTCAACTTGGACACATAAAGTATGAGAAACAATGGAGACAGGTATGAAAAACTTCCCATTCTTACCAAAACTCTATCAAATTCCTATCTTACCAACTTTCTTCTGAATAACCATCTTTGACTTAAGCATCGGAGGGTTTTTGCAGGGAAATTGGCATTATTCTTATTATGTTTCCTTTTATAGGTTCATTCACAACACGATAGAGAATCATTGTTGGCTATTGATTGTCAAAATTTGGCATCAACATTAATGTTTGTTATCATTAAAATAAAGACTTATGTGATCATAAGGCCAACAATCTTCCCTATTTCATGATGACAAAACATTGATTGCCAATAAAAATGATTTGTGTGAATAATTCAAAACTTAGCAATACATCATTCAATCCAAAATTCATGATTTCCTTCAATGGTAGCATAAATGTAATATTTAAGCATGTGAGCATTCAAACAAGAAGTTTTAACTCAAATATATTCAAGCATATGACAATCAATCATATGGCGATCAATCAAACTTCTCCCTCTTTGGTTATCATAAAAAAGAATATCAAGTGTAAGAGTATGATAACAACGTTTAGAATGTAAAAGGATTTTAAAAATTTTCAAAATAAAAACTCCCCTAAACAAGGAAATAAAGTCAAAGATCGAGAAGTAAAAAACTATAAAATAAAATTAATAAGAATTTCTCCCTTTTCTGTTTCGAGAGTGTGCATAATAAAAATTTTCAAATAAATACTAATTATGCATAAATAAAAATAAACTCATCCCATGTGATATAAATGCGACACAAAAAAAATTATATTTTCTTCTAAATGTATTCAACATCTAATGCTTCTCACCTTTTCACAAGTCCAAACTGAGAAGAACCAAAAGATAGCAAAATTTCTTTATTTTTGAAAAATAAAAACTCAATTGCAAAGTTTTCATATCTCTCCCCTTGTTGTTATTATCAAATAATCTCCCATAAGTTTCATCATCAAAACAATAAGAATATAAAACAAAACATATATAAATTTGAATCCCAAATTGCCTAAAATTTACCAAAGTTTACATATTTCAAATAAGCATGCTTAACAAACCAACTTCAGATATGCTTTGAAAACTTGAGCTAAGAACTGTGCACAAAGTAATGAAAAGAATGATATCAGTTTTGCCTTTTGAATTT
Source organism: Azadirachta indica (assembly GCA_022749755.1). Taxonomy (NCBI): domain Eukaryota; kingdom Viridiplantae; phylum Streptophyta; class Magnoliopsida; order Sapindales; family Meliaceae; genus Azadirachta; species Azadirachta indica. The sequence goes on along the minus strand of CM040440.1, from coordinate 1,217,751 downwards.
TGTTGAAGTATATTCTACATCTCATTGAGTGTTTCTTCCCATCATAAGTCCTTATTAAGGAACCAACCATTATTCTTTAATTTCGGTACCTAAAAAGATATTATTTTTGTACTTTGGTACCAAAACACTTTAGATCTTTGAACATTAGCTTTGGTTCCTTCTAAAACATAAACGATGTTAATGCCAAATTCATTCTTCTTGATATGACAATCATAACTCAAATGTATATAAATGTTGCAACAGTTGTAAGTGGCATTTACTTTAATTTTAGGAAAGGGCTTGACAACATAGGTTTCGTAAAGCTTTTGTTTGGAATAAGGTTTGCATCCAATGCTACCTTTATAAAAAAAAACATACTTTTAAGAACCAAGAATTAGTTTTAAGTTGTTTTGACCTTTGGTAAACTTTAAAACCATTTCATTCAAATTAAAAAAAAAACTCATTTTTAAGTTTCTCGTCCTCTTCCAAAAATTCTTCCTTCTCCTTTGCAAAAGCTAGATTCACTTTTTTCAAAAAATAATTTCAATGAATAAACTATCAATTTTCATTTTTAGAGTGCAGTTTTAGAAATCAATCTTTTAAAATCATTATGCAACTCTTCAAATTCATCCATTAACTCATCATAAGAGTCATAGGTTAAGATAATTTACCTCATCATCATTGATGTGCATAAAGCACATGTTGGCAGTCTTTTCCATCTATTTACTTTGGATAAATCACTATCCATTATTGTAGCTATGATTGCCCTCTTCTTATATTATCTTTTTTCAAGAGATGGGCACTTGGATTCAATATGTCTCAGTGTTTTGCATAGCAAATTACTTGATTTCTTTTTGTCTTTTGCATTCTTTAACTATTTCTTCTTCATTTTTGTCACTTTCATTCTTTTCTTCTTCATCATCATTAGGCTTTGTTGATTTAAAAGGAATGAGTTTCTTCTTTTGGATCTCATCAATATCGTTATACATCTTGTGTTCATAGTCCATTAGCAATCCGATAAGGTCATTATTCTTCCTTTAGACCTCATACATATCATCATACATCTTTGTCCTTATAGTGTATTAGCAATACCATAAGGTCATTAAGACGTAAAGTGTTGAGATTCTTGGCCTCCTCTATTGCCGTCACTTTCGTTCTCTATTCTTTGACCAAGGATCTAAGAATTTTTTTTACTATTAGCAAAAGATTTACCAAGAGATTTAAGAGCATTTATAGTAGCAATAAATCTATTATACATGCTAGAGATTGTCTCATATGATTACATTTTGAACAATTCATATTACCTAGTGAATCTACTAATTTTAGACCTTTTGAGTTAATTGGTTCCCTCATAAAAAATTTCTAAAAATTGCCACATACCATATGCATTATCAAAAGAGGAGATTCTATGCAACCCTTTTTTGCCAATGGCACAATATGATGCATTTATGGTTTTAGCATTTAAAAAGACCTTTTTGTTATCTATCACTGCACTCACTTTTAAGTTTGGAATGAACTCACAACTTGAATCCTTTTTAGTGGGAACAAAAGGACCTTCACTAACAATTTCTTAAATATCAAAGTCCATAGCATGCAAGAAAATTCTGATCCTAACTTTCCAATATACACAATCATTTCCATCAAAAAATGGTGGTCTAGTAATTGATTATCCCTCAATATATCCTAAGGTTACCATGGATCACTCTAGGGCGAATAAGTCCTTTTCTAGATTTTTATTACTTTGATACCAATTAAAATTTTAACTGAGCAACCCAATAGGAAGGGTTAATTAGGTTTCCAAGAAATTTAATAACAAATATGCTACCCAACAATCAATATCGAGTCATTCAAATACTATAAGGTGTAATACATGCACCAAATTCAACACACAATTTCAATCACCAATTTATAATGACAACAAATTAAACTTCAAATGTGTGTGAGTATACAAAATAGTAAGAACATAAATCAAATGAGTAGAAGAGTAGAGAAAGTAAACACTAAATATTTACATGGTTTGGCAAATCTTTGGCCTACATTGACACCTCTAAGCTTTAAGCTTAATGATTTCATTAGACCTTCAAACCTATAAGCAACCAATTACAACTTTAAGTAGACTTGACAGATGTCACTTAAACCTTACACCAAGAGGTCTTCGTGGTGTCACGTGCTGGAAACTGATGCGGAATTCTGACTACGTGCGGCACTTGAACAAACTTCAAATGCACTGTCCAAGTAAGCCTTGATTTACCCCAAGATCAATTTTTGTGTGTGTGTGTTGCAAGAAATGGCAGTGAGCAGTGTTAATTTGATGCTCAAATTTGGGAACAAAATGGAGAAGAAGAAGAACCAATGTGAGAAGCGATTTGGGAAGAGAAAATAGGGTCCCTTTCATTACACTTCAATATACAATATATATGTACAAATGGATGGCCAAGATTCACTCTATACAAGCACTTTCAATGGCCAAGATTTATCCACATTTACATAATTTACATGAAAATAAGAAATATCCTACCTACCACCACTAAACATGAAATTGGGCCTATTGGATCACATTCTAAGGAAACCAAGCTAAGCTACTAAACTAAGCCAAGTGCTGTCCAGCTTGCCCCCTTTGATGTGCTTACTTGCCCAGCCCAAGTGATGCTTCTATGATGCCTGAGGTGGTTGCTTCCAAGGCCCATTGACTTGCTCAGCCTCGGTTGACATAGTAGGATGTCGGGCACACTCTCGTCTAGCTCCGCTCACCCCCGAACTGCTCTCGAAACCTCATGTCTGTTCACGGACTATTGTTCACCAGCACGCTGTTCATCCGCGAGTATAGGCTCTCCGTCGAGAGGGTAAGCGACTCCGGAACTTGGGGGTGCTTGTTCTACAAGGAGCGCGCTCTTGTGCTCTTATGTTTTCTGTGGTTCCGCTTCCGAATCGGCGGCACGTGACAGTGGGCACTTCTGCAACCTTTACAAGCAAATGACTTTTAAGTATTACTTATACCTTACAATTTAAGAGTGTTTCCCTTATATTCCTCTATGAGAATTATAAAGAAATAACCATGATAAAAAATTTTGATCAAGAAAAATACAACCACTCTTTCCAAAAAATAATGTAAATAAGAACTAGAGTGTGTAATGAATTATATGCATAATTTGCAAATATAAGCTTAAATTTTTGTATTTCACTTCTAAAATATATAACAAAGTTTAAGTGTGCAAAACTTACTCTAAATAAGTTTAGACTAGTATTTATAGTAAAACAAAAATGATTAAAATTGTGTTAACCAAAAGAGACTATTTGGTCCACCAAAGAGGCCATTTAAGTAACTAAAAAATACACCAATTTTTTATGCTATTCACAAATTTCGAGTTACTATCATCAACATTGTTGAGCTGATTGTACAAACTTATATGAATTAAATTGAAAACCAAATAAAGAACTTGTTTTGATCAAGATTGACTTTTCTATTAAAAGGATTAGGAACTAGTTGTTATGAGACCACCTCTCTACCTGCAAGTATTCGAGGTCATACAAGTAATAAAGTGTAAGCAATGAGGTTGTCGTAGCCATGAAGATTGAGTTTTTCGAGTTATAAACTAAATACTACAATTATGGCAATTGATTTTTATCTAGGCAATCTAAATTCAAAAAATGAAATTAACAAAATAATAAAATAAAATTCGCTAATTTAAAATATGAATAGTAAACAAGAAATAGAAGTAATAGACTGTGTGAAATTGATATAGAAATTATCCTAGGGCCTTGACTTCACTTAATTGTTATTGTATTCATCCTAATTGGGAATTACTAGTACTTTCTATTTTAATTCACTAATCACTAGTTATAATTTAACCTGATTACCTCTTTTGAGTTTTAAATCAGGTCCTATGTCTAATCAACCTAGGCGATATCCCTATCTGATTGGATTAGTCAAACGATATTTTAGCTTTACTAGTTATTAATATCTAAAGACTATATTATCTCTCGGTTTCTTGGCATCCTTATAATTAATTTGATTGTCTATACATCAATATCCTCCTCTACTCTCAATATTCGTAAACTATGTCTACTTTATCCTAATGAACATATTAGTCTTCCCAATCATTCATTCATTCATATAAATTCAACTAATTCATTTTCCAATAATTAGAAGCCTTAAGTGCAAGAAAACATAAATAAATAAAACATACTTATATTAACAAATTCTCAATCGATCAAAACATAATTGAACTAGGTTATATCAAGACTCTAGAATATAGAAATTAGCCTAAAATATCAATACCAACATCAACATCATCTTGAAATTCATCATTCAACAAAATAGAACAAATAATAACAATCCAAATGAAATTCAAGAGAAATTAAGGGTTAAAGAGATGGAACTAGGTTGATTGAAGCTTTAAATCCCCAAGTTTTAAATGGTCTTCCAATATTCTCTATGAAATTATTGATTCTTCCACCTTCTCTCACTAAAACTCTCTCTTCTTTTTTTTTTCTATCTCTTAGTCTAAAACCCCTTTTCTAAAATTGATAAGTGATGGCTCTCTCTCATAAAGATAAAAACCTAGTATATACCTAAATTAAGCCATCCAATGATGATCTCACAGCCAAAAATCATCAAAAAATGTCATTCCCAAATCCAAGTGACGCGAAGGTGCTGAGCTGATAGTATGGGTGGCACTGCACCAAGGTTGCAGTGCATTTGGGCAAATTACATAATGTGGGCGCATCATGGCTTGGCATGGTGCGCCATGCACAACACCCAAACTTTGCCTTGCTTGCATTTTGGTCCCTAAAAGTTTGCATTTTGGTCCCGATCTTCCTCTCGACTTCTCTACCATTTTCTTTCATGCCTAATTCACTTTGGATAATTGTTTTCGAGCTTTCCTGTACATGGACACTGAAAATAATCAAATGATACCATGGCTTAAGGATTTACACAACATTTTAGGTCTGTAAGGGCCGTTATATGTGCTTATCAGTACTTATGTTGAACTAGCCAGAAAACCCAGTTTCTCAAAGGGTTCAAAATTTATGCATGTAGGTCAATACCTAAGTTTGAGAAACTTGCAATTTAGTCTTTGAAAAACTCATGACTATTTCTCACATATTCAAATATTGACATTAAAATCATATAATCTTACGAATTTTTGAAAAGCATTAAAAATAGATGTTTTGATAAAAAAAAATTGAACTTTCAAGTGTAAAAAAAAAAAGATTGTAAATCTCCATGCTATAAAATATCACAAAAAATACTACAAGAAAGTTTTAGTTAATCAAAGATATCTATATTTATTATCATCAAAATAAAGACTTATATTTTCATAAGGCCAACAATAAAAACTCGTGAGTTCACATACAACAAAAGCTAGATCAAGTTCTAGGATATAAGTGCTTACATTACAATTAATATTTCTATAGGCTATAATTTCTGTTAGGGTTTTTATTGGCATTATATGGAAACTATGTATAATTTAAGAATTTTCAATTATGAAAATATATTTTTTTTAAGACAATAATTTTGTTGCAATGAAAATGGTAACAAAAAAATCTGCACAGTTTTTCTTTTAATTCTCCATAAATTAGTTTTTTAATTATTTTAAAATTAGTTATTTGTCAAAATTTAACTAGAAAACATGGATTTCCAATTCTACAACTCAAATGAAAAAAGAACTATTGTAGACAGGAAGTTTAGGGAGGTAAGAATTCTCCCTAATTTCCTTAATGAAATAAGAAACCAAAAACCTTCATTGGACTAGGGCTTATGTTTTTATTATAAATAAGCAATATTTTTCTGAATTGATTAAGTGTTTATATGTGAAAAAACTCGTCCCAAGAGATCCTCTTACAATCATGTTTTTATTTATTTTTTTTAAAGTTGTTCAATTATTTTTCTATGCCTTAATTGAGAGCAACTTAGTGGGAATTAATTGTCTATAACTCATAAGTATTGTGAAGACAATTGTGATTGTTTTCTTTGGGAGAGAACTTAATTTTCTTTAGGAGAAGAAGCCATATTTGTTAAAGGGAGTTTAACAATGTAAAAAACGATTGTATCTTGCAAAATAAGGTTATCTAAGAAAATCCAACACAATGATGACAACAAAAAGGGAGTTTTTAGTTTGTATAAATCTATTAGTGTTTGTATCACATTATTTCTTAGTGAATTATTTTCTCCAGGCATAGCCTCATGAATTTAGGATTGGAAAATTTGAACCACATTAAAATTATGTGTCTTTATAATATTTATTTGTGTTGTGTTGATATCATTAATTATGAAATTAATTAATACTACTTAATTAATCAAATAATTATTAAAAATGAATTTTTCAAAAATAAAAATTAATTAATTAATTTAATTTGTATTACATAAAGTTTGATATTGGCTCAAGTTTTGTTTAATGATAGAAACATTATGATGGAAAGCAAGTTTGTGATGAAAGGCAAATACTCAAATGGTCCAAATTTCTTAATGAATTTAAAATGGAAAAAGTTTTGACAAACAACATTAATATGCATGATGTTAATATTATATATGTTTATGAATGTGGGATGGCACGTGACAAGTTGTTGAATATTGATGTGTAGAGTTTTCTTTTCTTATCTTTTGAGTGTTTGATCTAGAACCAACTTATAATTATGAACTTTGAGAGCATATTGCATGTGGGTTTTGCTGTCATATGCTTCAATTTATGTGGATTATTATTCATACAATTGTTGTTATGCCTAGTTTAGAAAGAAAGCAAGAAGATGAAACACAAACAAAAATTACAAGATTAAAAGTTTGAGATCACTTTCGAAAGAAGAGTATTGACAGAAAACAAGTGAGTAAATGCAATTATTATGGTAGTGAGTTGAAAAAACCACATAATTTTGGGACTACTCATTGGAAAAGACATATGGAGTTGTATTCTTGAAAGCACCAAAAGAAAGAAGTGGCTGATGTTGCTAATAAACATGACATATTCGATCAAAGTGTAGCTCAAAAAAAATTGTCTGGAAGATTATAATGTACGAGCTATCTCTTAGCTCTATGGAGTATGTAGGGTTTCAAAAATGATGAACTATGTTAATCTTTTGGTTGATCTTATAAGATTGTTTGAGAGTACTACAAGTAGAGTGGTTATCATTACAAATGATATGTGGAGTTCTAACTATTAGTAAAAGGAATATATAATTGTTATAACGCACTTTTGACATTTCATAGAAATTACATAGATGGATTTTCAAGTATTGTTCCTAAATTCATAATTTAGTTTACTTATATTTATATTACATTAAATATGCCTTTTAGGTTCATTTATGTGTTATACCCTTATATAGTTTAACACTTTTCAATGAACTAGTGCAATGTTAAATATGCTTGGAATGTGGATTGGAAGTTATTTACAGCTACTTTGGACAATTATTCTATAATGATGCATGGTTGGGAGGTTGCTACAAAAGCATCTGTCTACACTCCAATCTTAGATGGAAAATTATTCCATATAAGGTTTGTTGTACACATATTAAAGGATGGACTATAGTAATTGAAAGTGGGATTAGAAAAATTAGAGAAAGTGTGAGTTTTCGACTACCATACTAAAGAGTATAGAAACTTTTGCTAATGCTACATGTGAGTTATATGTTAAGGTAAGTAAAGTGTTGGCACTTAATTGTCCAACTAGTTGGAAGTCTACTTATTCCCTGCTTGAAGTTAGGGTAATGTATAAAGATATTTTCACTCTAGAGAAACAACTTGAGTCATAGTGCAAAGGTTTACCTAATGATCCCTAAAGAGAGTTTGCATCAATAATGGTGTTGCATTTGAAGTCATTTTGTAAATTGATAAAGATGTTGTCAGGTACAAAATACCCAACAACTAATCTATTCTTCCCATTGATTTGTAAATGAAGTTGTCAATGAATGATTAGCATAATTTTTTGCACCTTATAATACGAAACATGACCAGTAATACAATTGAAAATACTGAAAAATATTGAAGCGATATTTATAGGTTGTTACTTGTCTTTAACAACATATATAAGATGATGTTGGTTGGTTTTTATTTCCCAAAAAATTTATGGAGATAATGCTTTATAGCATTTGCAGAGGGTATGTAGTCTTTATAGTGACTCAGATGTGCTTAATTTGTATACAAAATTTGCCATATTTTCACTTATAATTTTATGCTAATTCATATTTATTTTACTTATTTACTTGAGTTTTCTTTATTTAGTTTGTTTATTTTATTACTTTGAGCTTGGTTTTTATATTTGTCAGAGGAAAGCTCACAAAAGCCCAAGAAATAGAAAGGAAACAAAAAGGCCCATATTTACTAAACATGGTCGGTATTTTTTAGTATAACTTTATATTCAAAATCATATTTAAGTTATTCAAAATAATTTGAAAACTAGACATAATGATTCACATGCCCACTTTTTATGGAAGAAAGCAAAAATTCAAGTGGGAGACAACTTTTCCTTAACAAAGGGGAGTGAATTTTGAGTTATTTTGAGCTAAATTAGCAAAGAAAAGAGGGCAGAACATCCAAAACTTGGAGAAGGCTTTTCTCACCATTTAAAGATTTGAAAGCTTGAAGAAAGAAGAGAAAGAAACAGAGGATAAATTGAAACTTGTTGAAGACTGAAGTTTTCATCTATGTAGAGTTTTCTTTTTTCAACTCTTTATCTTCTCTTTCTGAAATTTTCATTATGATTTCCAAATTGATTAGGGTGTGCTGTAATTCCATTATGAACTAATTTTCTTAAGTAAGGCAAAGATGTAACTTAGCTAAGAACATCAATTTCCAAAATTTATGTTGTTTCTCGTTTATTATTCAATATTGAGTGTTCATTATTTTGCTTAATGCTTTTGAATATTTTTTGACCAATATTTGATGATTTGTGAACTATATTGATCTAATAAATAATTTATGTACCTTTATTTTATAATAAATACTATAAATTATATGTTAGATAAAAATATACTGCTATGATTCATGCAGAATTAAGAACAATTATCATTACTTTTAATGAACCTTCATGTATTTGAATTACCATTTTCATAGATATCCATTTGTATCCCATCTTGATGGTAAGAAAATAGTGACTTTAAAAAAGAATATGACATGCATATGATAACGTTGTATAATATTCGTTTAACATATGGGTAGGAATATAGATATTCTAAAATATATACCGATATCCGTTTTAGTTTTTTTTTTTTTTCAAATTTTGTTATCATTCTCATTTTGAATTATCCAAAATGACATCATTTTGCACTTTAAACCGAAAGTCATGTCGTCCTTTAACCTTAATTGTTAATTTTATTTCTACACTCTCATTGTCCTCTCTACACCACACACCACCAGTGGTCGATTGGCCACGTACCATCCTTTCACAGTCGCTATCTTGATTGTTGCCAAAGAAATCTCTACATTGCTGCCACCTAATTCTTGCATTCAACTAGTCACAGACTATCTGGTATGTTAAATTAATACAATCTTGTAATTTGGGTTTATGGTTATCATATATATACATTAAGATACAGACATGATTCTTCAGTCCAATGCCCATACCTCGTCTGCTCCTGTTGTCAAAAATACGCAATGCTCATTTTTTTTTTTTTTTTGGCATTCTCAATTGACTTATATTCATCGTCAAAAACCTTCATGTTGTTTCATTAAATTTCCCAAATATCCTTCCAACTTTGTAACAGTTCTAATATAATCAAAGAATTCCTTAAAACACTTGAGAGACCAGAAAAGAAAATTATTGATAACATTAATATATTAATACATATAATTTGGTTCTGGATAATGTTGAGGGCAACATCAAATTCAGTAAATTGTATTCTTTTTCCTTAACAATCCCACATGGACCATTAATGCTATATGAGAAGGCTCTTTTAATTTTTATTGTGATATTGATATCTGATTGTTAATTTTAGTTTCGGAAGTATATTCTAAATTTTTAATACTACCAAAAACACTTTTAAATAGTGAAAAATTTTAATTGATAATCAATTTGAAATTTGACAATTGTATGCTTATATTGTGAGCTATATTAAACTTTGTCTTCAATTTTTGATTAATTAATCAATTCATTGTTCCGGTTAATTGATTTTTAAGAATATAGTATGACTTGGAAAAATGAAAATATTGCAAAATGTTTCCTTTTCGACAAATAAGAACACGTTTTAAAAAATTTCATATCTCTCCCTTTTTTAACATTATCAATAACAGCAACAAAAATGTTTGTTTTCATGAACTTCATTCATCCTACTTATTATCAAAATAATGAATCCAACAAAAAGAGAATGAGTACTTCTATACATAATCACTTTATAGTACTTATTATCAAAACAATGCATCTAACCAAAAAGAAAGAGCACCTCTATACATAATCACCATTTGTCATCCACATACTCTTCTCCTCCTTTTTCTTTCATTCATATCCTCAATACAATATGGATAATTCAAAACAATACAATGCATTGATGAAAATGCACCCTAATGTAACACATGAGATAATCATGTTTGCCCTTTAATACATTGAATATCATAGAAATCTTCAAAATAGCAAATGCATCCTTAATCAACAATAAAAGTCATCAAAACAATGAATTCATATTCAATAAGAATAGAAAGCAAACGAAACTATTAAATGGATGCAAAACACAGTACAAGCAAATGAAAATACATGCTAATGACATTTTTCTAGAGTCAAACCTTTGATGGTTTAGGTTCGTAAGCTTGCTTCTATCGATTTTCCAATCATCCTCTTTTAAAGCATCTCTATTGTTTCCTTGTTGAATTTCTCACAATACTCTCATATTCAATTTTTTTCTTTAAAAATCTCACAAGATAAATTTTGATTTTGTACCCAAATGAAGAATTCAAATGTTGGAAGTGTTTTTGAGATGTTCTGAGAGAGGGAGTTCAAACAAATGAGAGGAGTGGGCAATTTCAATTGACCAAAGTGGATAGTAACATAGGGGTAGAAAGCCTTCAAATTTCGCTGAACCGAATCTTCATGACTGGTTGCCTTGTTTCTGTTTTGTTTTTCAAGCAATCTTTGTTCATGGACTCATAACTTTCTATAAAGATATCCAAATTGCATTCTGTAAACTTCTATGAAGTCCTCACTTCTGGGGCTTTTGATCTATATCTAATTTGCACCATTTTACATAGCAGATTCAACTCAGAAAAAATCAAAATTCTGGCCAACTGTATCTTTCGGATAGTTATGACCTCTGTGGATTAATTCTTGCATATCTGCTTGTAACAATGTCCGAATTGGATTCCGTAAAATTCTATAGAAGCTAGACATCTGCATCTTTCCATCCATATATTAGTTGTCCCAAAAAGTAATACTGATCAGTACGTGAATTTCTCACAATTTGGCTGTCAGGTTATCAAAATGAGAAAGTAGCCCTTTTCACTTGCTAGTCCTAAACCATTCATTATTGATTCTACATAATTGATATTTGGTTTAAATAAAATTGAATTATTAGGCATAAAGTAATCAAATTTCATTTCATAGCCATTATGACATGTGAATGAAAGCATGAATTGAATCAAAATATTCAAGCATATATCATGTAAACTAAACAATAACAAATCTTTATCAAGGCATAAAAGAATAGGAGATGTTTTGCACAAATTAATCAACTCATGTATATTTCAAGCAAAACACATTTATCAGTCGACAACACAACACATGTCTTTAAAAAAGCTTGGCTAAAGAATTTGGACATTAAACAATCAAGAGGTGAGTCAAGTATTTTATCACTACAATACCATGAAATTGCCAAGATATGCACATTTCACACAAGCATACTTACAAAAACAAAACACAAATCTACTTTGAATGCTTGAGCTAAGAATTGTGAAATAAGTGATGAAAAGATAAGTTAAGAAACTTGATACCAATTTTGCTCATACATATATTCTTCCCTTTGCATTTTGTCTAAGCATATATTGCATTCCATTGAGTGTTTCTCTTCACCATAAACCCTTACCAGGTAACCACCCATTATTCCATGATTTTGATACCTACAAAAGATATTCAAAATTTTCATTTTGCTACCCAAATCATTTTCTATCCTTCAATGTTAGTTTGGTTCCCTTTGGAACCCAAATCTTTTTAATTCCAACATATGCATTTTTCCTAATGGGGCATACATTACTCATGTGACTAACGCCATTACAATAGTTGCGCACAATATTAGAATCATTTAAAGAGGTAGCCTTTACAAAATACTTTTTCAAATATTTTTGTTTAATGTGAGGCTTGTATCCAACATCTCCTTTGTCAAAAACATATCTTTGAGAGCCAAGCAACTTTTCAAAATCTTTTGACCATTTGTGAATTTCACAATAATCTCATTTAGTTCAATGGTCTTTTTGTTAAGCACTTCATTTTGTTTTGTTAATGCATAAAATTTAGAGCTCTAAAGATTTTGTGAGACACAAGACTTTTGTTTTAGAAAGTCAATTTCTCTTTGAAAGTCCTTTCTTTCTACTTCAAAACAATTGACTTTATATTGCAAACTATCATTTTTATTTCTCAAAAATTCATTTTCCATTTGCAAATTTTGTAAATTCCCATTTTCTTTTTTCAAGGCAATTTGCTCATTTTTCAAATTAGCATTCTCATCTTCAAAAATACTATTCTCCTCTTTCAAGGATTCAATCTCAATGCTAAGTTTATCAATTTTCTTTTTGAGGATGTGATTTTTGGAAATCAATTTTTCAAAATTTTCATACAATTCTTCATATGCATTTAATGATTCATCACTTGAAAATGAAGGTTTGGAATCACTTACCTCAAGCTTTCTAAGTGCTATGAAGCACATGTTGGTGTCTTCATTTTTGCTCTCATCATCTTCATGCTTTGCTTTGTAGTTTATGAGAGGTTGGTGATGACCATCAAATGAGTCCATAGCCTCTTTAGTTTGGTTAGTATCTTCATAAAATTCTTAGAAGGCTAACCAAATATCATGAGTGGAATTGAACATAGAGAATTTATTTACATTATTTTCATCTAATGCACAAGACAAAATATTCAAGGCTTTAATATTTAAGGATGCATTTTTCCTATCAATGTCATTTCATTCATTTATTAATTTTGGAATAAATTTATGATTACAAACAATTTCCCCAAGCTCATAATCTAAGGATTGCAAAAATACTCTCATTCTAATTTTCCAATATGCAAAATCATTTCCATCAAAAAGTGGAGGTTCAATGGTAGATTATTCCCCAATATATCCTAAGGATCACTTTAAGACGGTTAAGTCCTATTCATCGCTTGAATTGGGTTTTCAAATATTTTCACAAATTTAAAGCAACCTAATAACCAACACTAAACAATTCAAATTCTTCAAGGTATAATACAACAAGTTCAAGAGGAATAAGAGTAGTAACAATGTTTACACTTTCAAATAATTTACAAATGAAAAAATAAGGTGTGTAAAAGATGAATGTGGCAATTTTTAAGCTTAAGATATGATATTGAAGCTTAGATGATGTTTATGAACTCTTAGGATCTTTAACGAATGTTCAAAATGCCTATAATGAGTAAAGTGTCTCATATTTATAATTTAACCCCAAAAACTAGCCGTTACTAGTCATTAGTGTGCCAAAAATTTAAAATTCTGTGTATGTCGATTGACCAAAAAAGCCAGTTCAGTTGACTAAGGAAAAGTCAGAAAATATAGTTTTAAAAATCCAGAAGATCAGTTAACTTAGTTTGCAAGGGTTAGTTGACTAATTAGTTCGGTTTGGTCAACCAACCCAAAATCCCTACATTTTGCCATCGATCAGTTTGATTTAGTTGACAGACTCATCGATTTGATTGAATCGGTCTGACTCGATCTCTGATTTTCTGAAACTTTGACAAGTTTGCATTTTACTCCATTTTCAGGGTTTCAAAATCTTACATTTCGGTCTATATTCTAAGTTTTAAAAACTTACATTTTGGTCTAATTTTTAAAACTCAAAAGTATTTATTTTTGAAAAATCTTGAACTTAACACAATCATCATGTATACTTATAAGCACAAGTATACACAAATAATACAAAATAAAATACCAAGTTTGTGACTTCACTCTTCTATTTGCTCAAAAGGTTCCATCATGCTTTTTTTAAATGCCATCAGTTTGGATTTCTTTTGAATCTTCAGAATTATTTTTCAAATTCTTGATGCTAAATTATAAAAAAAATGTAGTTAGTTAAGAATATCATCAAATCAATGGGTTGTGAGCCTTAAGACTAAATCTTACATAAAGCTTTATAGATTTCATATGCAGATTAATTTATGTACCAACAAAGTGGAATGCCTCAAGCAAGAAAAATACAGAAAGTAGTTAAGATAGAGAATTTGTTACTTTAAGTTATACCTCAGTGAGAAATTTGAGCATCCGATCAAATGTATCGAATTTTATCGGGGGAAAACCTATAGCACCTATCACTTCAAGCCCATACAAAACATTTAATAATATCACAGATTCAATTCATTTACATTTCATTTGCATTCCATACAAAACTTACTAGAAATTGTAGGTGGAAATGGAACGTAATATAATAAAATCAAAACATATACAAACCTCACTTTCACTTCTTCACAGGTTTGGATTATTCCCACGTCATTTTCACCTTTATAACCATTGACCAAAAGAAATTTTAACAACAAAAAGCATTTAAATTATTCATAATAGAATTTGAATTACTCATAAGAGCAAAACAATCTCACAAAAACAACATTCAAATTATCTATTTTATCAATCTCTAAAGCATATATACAAAAAAAAAAAAAAATTAAGACAGGAAGAAATTATAATACTTTTTAATCCTCCACAATTTGATAGCTTGTTACAAGAAGAAGAAGAATTAGTGACGGCAATAGCAAACAGGGCAAGAAAGATGCGAGTAAGGAGGAAACGACGGGGGCTTGCTTGTCACAAGAAGAAGAGGAAGCAGCAATAGTGTGAGTGTTTGGACGAGATGAGATGGTGAGGGGTCCCTTGTCACAAGAAGAAGAAGCAACAATGGTGTGGGTGTGTTTGGATGAGAGGAGATGATGCGACTGCTGCAAAATGAATATGAGAAGATCTAGTTTTAAGGTTTTGATATATGCATATACATATACATATATATATATATATAGGTTATTATCATTAGGATCCCCGTAATTTTATAAAAACACCACGTTTTCTTAAATATCACATATATATAATAATTAGATCCTTTTATTTAATAGATAACAACTATTGTTAGAGATTGTTTTGTTATAAATAAATTTATATTATAATTATTTTTATTTTGTTATAATAAAAGGACCCGTACATTATTTTTACTTCAAAAAATATGACAATTTAATAAATTATTTTAACAATGTGATATATATTAGGTAACACATTTTTTTTAATTTTATTACTATTTTAATTTAATATATTACTTTAATAGTATAATTGTTATGTTACATTAATGTAATAAATTTGTATTAATAATGTTTTCATTACCATATTATTTATAAAATAAAATTGTTATGGTACTTTAATATAATAATTAACTATCAGTAATTTTACATCAACATTAATAAGTACAAATTAAAAGTTACAATACTTCAAATAAAATATAAAAATATAAATAAATTTAAGTATAAATTTAATAAAGTGGTAACAAATATAAAATTTCAATAATAATAAAGTTATTATTAGTTAATAGTAATATTAAAAAATATAAATTAAGTATTAGTATTCTACTAGTTAAAAATAGCAAAAATGGAAAGTCATTGAAACATTTATAGAAAAATATATAGGGCCATTATAGAGTCCAATAACTAAGTATTTAATATGATTGTTCAATTAATTTTCATAAATAATAATAATAATTGGTAGACAAATTTAAATATAAATTTGCATATCTTTATTAACCAAACTTTGTACTTTTTTCAATTGGAAAAATAAATTTGTATTCAGTTAACTATATTTGTTTATTATTTGTCCTAAATTGTTTTGCATTAAGTTAATACTATTAGAATAACAACAATCATAATAAAAATAGAAAAATTATATTTGTAATTATAACAGCAAATGAGTAAATTATATTTTTTATGTTATATTATAATTATTATTACATTATTATATATATATAAGAATATTAAAAGATTTTATATAACATTAAATATTTAATTTTGTTGTTAATTCAACTTTAGACTATGCCAAGAGTCGCCGTTGAAAACATTTTTTAGCGGTGACAAAAAAAATTATCACCAAAACGTTCTTTAGCAGCAAGAAGAAGACGTTGCCAAAGAAGCTTTTAGCGACGACAAAATGTCGCTGCTAAATATGCTTTTAGAGACAACAAAGTCACATGTTGTTGCTAAAAATGCATAAGGGAGATGACCTAAAATGTTTTTAGAGATGAAATGTCCTTTTGTCGCTAAAAAGACCTTTAGCAACAATAGCTTGGCACTGATAAAAATGTCTATTGCAACGAAACAAGATTTGCTGCCAAAAAGGGCTTGTTGCTAAAAATTGTTTCAACAACGACAATAAATGTCATCGCCAAAGAGTGTATTAGGAACAACGATTGCCGTCACTTAAAGGTTTACTTTTAGCGATAACAGTTGTCATCTCTTTGTTGCTCAGTTTTGGGCACCAGATGGCACCAATACTATTGGCGATGACTATCCATGTCACCGCTAAAGGTCTACCTTTAGCTACGAAATTGTTTTTACTAAAGGTGAAAATTATTTTATTTTATTTTTTATGTTTTAGTGACGACAATTAAAATATTGTCGTTAAAAGTGCTTTTTATCGACGAATTTTTTGACGTTGCTAAAAATATTGTCATTAAATCCTAATTTTCTTGTAATACAGTTAGTATTTGGGTTTTCTAGTCTTTTGCTTATTTTTATTATTTTGTTAATCTTTATATGCAACAGTGAAGAAAAGAGCTTAAAAGATGTAGCCTTCAAGATTTCCTAATTTCATAAGGATTAAGGTAGTTTTTCCGAATGGACGAGAAAAGTTTACTGTGGAAACCGTTATTGAAGACATTTTGGCAAGGAAAAAAAATAAAGTCATTCTTTAGGAGATAAGGAAAATAATCCTAATTGCATTAGGATTGATAGACTTTATGGTAGTAACTAAAATAACAATAATTTTTTCTATAGAGTCTTAAATCACATGAGATTTTTTTTATTGGAAACTAGAGGTCTAGAGCTTTCTAGTGATACATTATTTGCCACTAGATTTGAAGAGGGCTGAATGTAGTAATTAAATAAATGTACATCCTAAAAATTTAATAAGTTAGAATGGAAGTTAAACCCTAGTCAAGATAGAATTAATGCAAACCCTAATTTGAAAAAGGAGAACTATGCCAAGATTACCACTATATATTTACCAAAGACATCAAGAGGCCAGGAGAACAAGACACAAAACAAGGAAGAGTTCTAAGGAGGCTAAGCTGTAGAAGGGTGCTATATGCTCATCTCTTTATGGTTCTTTTTGGTATTTTATTTTTTTCATTATGCTCTTTAGTTGCCAAAGTCATTAGCATTTATGCCACTATCATCTCTATAGGGATTGTTGCCATGTGGGCTTATGGGTGCCTATGTGACTTTGGTGCTTGACTGTCCAACCTACTGGTGTACTATGTGTACAATATAAAGCCCTTCCTGTCCATCCATTGTTTAGTAGTAAGGCTCTAAGCTTATGTTGTGAACTGTAATAGGTGCCTTACAATAATCAATTAAGGCTTGAAAGAAATACGAATGACCTTGACTAGTAGTTGTAGTTTTTAGTTCAATGGTTGGGCCTTGATCCTAACAAGTGGTATCAAAGTGAGGTTGCAAGTTTGAATTTCTCGAGTGTTGCTGAGGGAGGGAAAGGGAGGGGACCCAACTTGTTAGTGTACTATGTATGCATTGCGACGCCCCCTTATCTACCAGCTAGTCAATAACAGGGCTTTGCGTTATCATTGTGAACTGTAAGTGTTGCCTTGCAGGAATCAATTAAAGCTTAAAGGAAATATGGTTGAGGCATGATCTTAACAAAATTGTCTTTGTTAGGGTTAGGGATGAAACCCTAAGTAGATCTTTCATAGTTTTATATTAATTTAAGAGATTTTCAAACTTATTTACGATTATAAAATTGTGCTTAAGGTGTACTTATTATTAGTATGTTTAAATAGTTTAAGATCATAGCCCTTCTAATTTAGATGTGATATATTGATGTAAGATTTAAGGACTATACCCATTCTTATATGAATTAATTATTTGATAATATGATAACTATACGGATTTGATTGTTATTACTTGACGTTCTTATATTTATAGTGGTAGTGCATTCTTGGCGTGATAATAATAACCCATACCAAGCATTATCAAATGTGCTAAAATAGGTGAACTTAAATCTCACAATTTGTACTAAGGTTAAATTTATAATCAATGAATAACTAATGTATGTGATTAGATTGTATGTTAAGAAAATTGTTACCATATAAAATTATTGAAATTTCTTCATTACAACTATGAAAGTGATAAGTAGTTGTGGATTCTTGAACCATAACGCTTTTTGTTTTTTAATTGATTTCTTCCCTTGATTTGCTCTCTTGAGTAATTCTATTTTATCTTATATGCTATCTTTGTTTATCTAAAACTTGATCCTATTTATTTGTTCCACATTCACATTTAGATTTTGCATTCATCTATCCTAGGATTTAGTATAAAGAAACATTAATCAAACCTGTTTTGTGTGAGATCGACCTTGTGAAAATACTTATCATATTACAATTGATTTATATACTTGCGAGTTTTAATTTCAATTCAAGAACACTTACTTTAAGGTAACTAGAATGTGACAATGAACAACACATTATGTAGGATGTCTTTGATGATGTTTCTACTAGATTTCAGTGGTAGCATGACTTGGTATTTGGTCGATGTCATTTGAGGAGACTAATGCTGAGCATAATTGATAACAAATGCTATTGGTTTGTTGGCTATTGCGTGTTGAAGTTCATGGCTGTTTGAGGTCGTTTTTGGTGTTTTTGATGACCTTTGATAGCAAAAAATATATATGGGGTTTTTGGTAGACAATGCAACAAGAGTTCGTTGATGGTTTGCATTGAAAGTAAAAGGAGTTAGAACAATGGCTCTAGGTAGCACTAATGGTAGTGGTTAGGTTTTTGTACTTTTTCTTATTTTCTTTATTTTTTCTACAAACTCAAAATTCTAAATCTATTACTTTGTGTATCGATTGTAACAATGATAATGCACTAATGAAGTATTTAGTCTCTTATACTAAACATGACTCTTAGACTCAAATCAAACCAAACTTTGATACCACTAAGAATTTTAGAAATTGAGGAGAAAGATTATGTTTCACATATTGCCTTAAAAGAGTTTTAAAAGCTTTTATTTATAGAGGAAATTAAAGATTAAAAAGACAATAATTCAAAAATTGCATAAATGTAAGATTTTAATTTCCATAAATTATTTGACTAATTTATGATAGATTACGACTTTAATTTAATTCAAATTTTTGCCATATAAATTAGCTAGTGAATCATTAGAAGAATTTTGAATATCTTTAACATTTCCATACCTTCCAAAGGTGCTTAGAGGATGGGCCAAATGTAGCATAGCGACAACTCGAGAGCTGAATCCCTACACTGGTAAGGAATATTTTTAACATTTCATTTGATTATCCTGATACTCGAAAATGGACTCTATGGCTAAGTTTTAGCCCAAGCCCAAATTACATCATTGCCATATAATCTACAAAAGGCAAAAGTGGACCTAACCTACTATTTGAGATTTAAATTTTGGGCTATGGTATGGCAAGTAAGAGCAGGCTTATGTTTGACCTAAGTTAATATAATGACCTTAATTTAGTCCACTAGGGGGAAGTTAGACCCAAAAGATCTATTATATGATTAAACTAATGTAGAAAGAATATAAAAACCCAAAAGCCTTAAAGACTATTTTTAGTCTAAGTACTTTATTTAAATTAACTTAAAAGTAATTAACACAAGTATTTTATTACAAATTTTTTAACCCAAAAAAGGAACTTTGTTAAAAATAAAAAAAAAAACAATACAAGAGGAAAGGCTACAAAGTTAAAGTCGAGACATTAGGAAAACCTATAACTTGGGAAGCCACAGGCATCTTTAATAAGCAAACTAGACATTGAAGGTGGAGGGGAGTTCCACCATTGAAGAATAGAAGAATTAAGACCTAAATTAGCCAAGCAGTCTGCAACACAATTGTTTTCTCTATAAGTGTGGCTAAACCGAAAATTCATCTTGCAAAGAAGAAGCTGGCAATTAAGCCACCAATTACAAAGCCGTGAAAGAGGAGATAACAGAGGATTAGTTAGGAAATATTTTATTACAAATATAAGTCTTAAACATTTCTTTTAATTAGGTTCAAACTATATATAATTCCATTTCATGACAAATACTTATTTTAAGAAAATAACCTGCATTTAATTAGGATAACATGATTAAGTTATGTTTCATTACGATTATATATAGCATACTATATAAGGAGACATTAGTTCACATTTAGAGGGAGAAATCTCATCAATCCCAGAATCCTTGAATCACGATCTTCACACAACTAGTGAATATCTAGCAACACTCACTTTTTGGTCATCTGTTATCATAGAAATAGACCTTAGCCATTATTCTAACTTCCTTACATCATTCCTACATCTATGCATGTCAACTTGTTCACCTTTAGGTCTCAAAAGCACCTTTTTCTTAGTCTAAGATATGTGATGTCATAAATAGATGTATCGTGCATCACCAATAACTAGGCTATATGATATTGTTATGACTTAATAGCAATTATGACCTACCTTTACTATTTGTGTTTTTTTGCATTCTTACTAAGATTATCTTGCTCCTACATATTGTGAATTTATAATTTGAATCTCGTATCTTTTTGGATATTACAAAAGCAATGTCAATAGTAATAATGGAGTCGATCTCCTAATATTGCAACATCATGAACCTTGGGCTACCAACAAGTTATAAATGGGATGGCAATAGGTCGGGGTCGGACCGAGGTTCACCATCCCCAACCTTGACTCTAAATGAGTTGGAATATCCCCATCCCCAACCCGTACCCAATTTGAATTGTGAAAATTTGAGAAAAATTGTAGTCACAAGGGTTTGAACTTAAGACCTCAAGGAAATTAAGCAATCCACTTACCACTACTCCATTCAAGTTTTATTGAAAAAACATGCAAATAACATATATTTAATTGCATGCAAATTTAATTTCTATTATTACAAATACTATTTATTTTAATTTTTCAATCAATTTATTTTTTGTATACTCTTGAAATTGAAGTAAAAGGACCTGGTTAATATTTTTAATAATAATAATATTTTGTAATCATTCTATTTTTAACACTATTGTTGTAAATTTAAGCTGGATGACTTTTTTTTTTTTTGCATTTTTCTATAAACATATATATTCTACACTAAAATGTCCCAATTTCTCATTATTATATATTAAAATTAGGCAATGTAATGCAATTTTATTGGCCAATTTACTGTTATTACATTATTAATTAAAACCTAATCCCAATCCATGTTAATTAGAATAATAATAATCAATATCCGTTAAATGAATCGTAATTAAGAACTAATCTAATGAGTATGATATCATCATAATAAAATAGGGTTCAATTCTCAAAGTTATTGTTAAATTAAAATATATAATATAAATGAGTTTAGAACTTAATATCAAAATTTGATTAATACATTTATTATAATTTTTTTATTAACCTATATAAATAGAAAAATAAAGAAGTATAATAGTAGACTATAATCAAATTTAAGATAGAATTGATAAAATTGGAGAAAATATATTAAATCAATCTAGCACTTTTTTTTTTTTGATAATTTTGCAAAAAAAAAACTATTTTAAGAGTCTTCTTTAGTATTGGATTTTTCTTATATAGATATATAACTATATATAACTATATATAACTATATATATATATATATGTAATAAGAATTTGAGATTTTAAAAAATATAATAATATTACATAACGGACCTAATTGATTAAATTAAAAAAAAATATAGTATTTGATTTTTCTTAAATTAATTGTTAAATATACGATAAATGATGATTACATCAATTTGATTAAAACAATTTCTATAAAATATTACAGCTAATAAAAATTTTGTTAGAATAAAATATCAAAATTTGGTTTATGCATTTAATATAATATTTTTATTAACTTCTATAAATAGAAAAAAAATTATAGTAGTAAATTATTTAATTGAATTGATAAAGTTAGATAAATGTATTAAATCAATCTTAGATTTTTTCATTTTTTGATAATTTTGCATAAAAACATTTTGTTTGGTAAATAAAAAATAAAATCTGAAGAGAAAAAAATCTTTTAGAATATGTTTGTATTTTGTTAATCTTATAATATTATATTAAAACAAATTAATTTATTAACAAATTGATTATTTTGTTTGGCATCAATTGATTATTTTTATTTTATCAAAACTTGTTATTCTAAATCTTAATTATTAACAATTATTTAATTTTATTAGTTTTGATTATTTTAGTAAATTTTTTATTAAGAAAATAAATTTAAAAAATTCTAAAATTGATTAAATTGAAAATTTGTAAATAATTATGAATTTATGAATTATTATTATGTGATAATACGAAGGCCTTAATTGATTAAATTAAAAAATTATAAACTTTTTTAAAGGACTTGTTTG
Source organism: Azadirachta indica (assembly GCA_022749755.1). Classification (NCBI taxonomy): domain Eukaryota; kingdom Viridiplantae; phylum Streptophyta; class Magnoliopsida; order Sapindales; family Meliaceae; genus Azadirachta; species Azadirachta indica. The sequence continues at coordinate 1,195,024 of CM040440.1, read as the reverse complement.
ACTAAAATGAGATTTACAAAACTTTTGTAATTATTTATTAAATAAGTTGTACATATATGTAATTAACCACATTCAATTGGAAGTTTGGGGCGGCGAGCGGGGTCGGGCCAGGGATTTAGACCTGTCCTCGTCCCTGACCCGATTTTGAAACGAGACTAAAAATTTACCCCCGAACTTGATCTGATCCCCGATTTTTTTTCATAACTCCTCCCCGATCCCCAACCCGAACAAGTCGAACTCCTAGTCCCATGGGGATTTTTGTCATCCCTAATTACAAGGGACATTGTGAGCCTTACTCCTTCCCATTCAAAAGCAATGAAAAAACTCAAATTGTATTCAAAATGCCTAGTGGTATCAAGGCCCAGCGAGGGTACTTCAAGGTTTGTTTGAGCATATAACCAATCAATATCTGACAATGTTTAAATAAATTTTTCTCATGATGGATACTTATCACTCATCCATTAGGACATGCTTTTATTTGATTTCTACTTAAAATAAAATATTTATCTACTTTTTACTCTCTAAAGTGATATACACTAATGTGTTTGTAAAGTAATTTTAAGGAGAATTTTCAATTCCTTCTATTGTTTGACCTACTATCTAGATACCTCTTTATTATTTTCATAATATCCTAAATTCCCTCTATTAGTTGATAGAGTTAAGTATAATAACATGTGGGTCTTTAAAGTATAGCTTGTTAACTTAAATAATCCTAACAGTTTTTAAAATTTTAATAAAAATTCTAATTTATTAAAAAAAACTATACCCTAATATAATAGTAATTAACTAAAAAATTATTTTCAACTCCTAACTGAAAATAAAAATAAAAATAAAAATAAAATAAGAATAAAAATATATATTATTTTATAGCACATTGATAACTAAATATTTATTGATAGATTATAACTAAAATATAAGTTTATTTATTTTACAATATATTAACAATTCAATATTAATTAAATATTAGAAAATAAATAGAATAAATCATAAAAAAATACTAATATATAAATAAAAATATATTATAATAAAATATTTATAATACATAAATAAATATTAATTTATGAATAAAATATATTATGATACAATACTTTATAATTATTCAATATTACATAGGTATTAGAAAATAAATAAAATAAATCATACATTTAATATTTTAAATTTTAGCTAAACTAGATACTATTAATTTTTTTTAGCTAACTACTATTAAATAAGGATATAATGATCATTTTTTAATAAATTGGGAATTTTATATATATTTTTGAAACTATTAAATAAAATTAATTAAGTTAATAGGTCAAATTTTAGGGACTTACATATCATTAATTTTCTTTTTTAGGATTTGAAACAATAATGAGTTTCATAATTAAAAGAAAAATTACATTTTAAACTAAAAGAATGGATTGTATAACTAAAAATTACTTCAAAGTTGAAATTTTTTATAAAAATATAAAATATGTAGTAATATGATATAACATTGTTATATCAATTTATATAAATAGATTTGTATATGTAATGATTAGACATTTTTTTTAAATATATTGTTCTTTTTATGTTTTATTCAATATAAATAATATGTTTTATATTAAATATTAAATAAAATATTATAAATTATTCTTTGAATAAAAATTTATCTAGATTTTAATTTTTTTTAAATATGATAAATTTATCTAAATATTGAATAAAATTGAATGATCAATTTTATAATTTTTAAAATAATAAAATATTATTCTTTTATTTATTTTGACAATCATAAAATTGATCTTTCAATTTATGTATATTATGTTTAAAAGAAATTCAGAGTTTAAATAAATTTATATTTAAAAGATAATTCATATATTTATATTCAATGATTGTAAAAAATAATATATATTATTATTTTAATATTTATTTTCAATTAGAAGTTGAAATAATTTTTAGCTAATTATTAATATAAAAAGGTATAATTGTTATTTTTTAATAAATTTAATTTTTTTATAGGTATTTATGAAATTATTAAGATTATCTAAATTAATAAGTTAAATTTTAAGAACTCACATATTATTATATTTAATATGCCAACTAATAAAGGGAAATTTTAGGGTATTTTGAAAAAAAGAGGGTATATTAGGTTATTAGGTCCAACAATAGGAAAAATAAAAAATTCTCCCGTGATTTTATCATGTACTGTGTTATGAAATTTAGAGATGGATTACAAAGAAAAGGTAAAATTAGAGTCTTTAATATAACCACTTACAACAATACTCTAAGGCAAGGCATGCGGCCACATATTAATTAATACAAGAAGAAAAAGGAAAAAAAAAACCTGAGAAATATTAAATATGAATATAAATTAAATTCAAGTTAATTAAGTAATTAGAGCAAAATTCTAACCCCTTTTTCATTATTTTAAATGAATTATACACGTGAGAATGTCTGAATATATTGATGAACATCTGTCCATCCCAACGTTGACAAAGCATGTTGATCATCAAAATCAAGAGTTAAATCACCCAATTTTCTAATCTTCTTATCCTTGAAATGATAAGCTACTACATGCCCTGCAATGTAAAGCACCAAATACGAATCTTCACCATGAACTAACGAGAGAATACATAAGAAGTAACGATCTTGATTTCCAAACAAGTGAGCATTGTTTCTCGCAAGCTTTTCTCCATCAATATGATGCTTTACTATCCATTCAGATTGTTCTTCCTTCAACTCGAAGATGTAAATCTGCATCTTCCCAGTATTTGAATATCTGATAAAATTTAGATTCCCTCGCCACTCATTGAAGTACCTAATTTTGTAATGGCACCACTCATCTTCAATGGGAGGTTTTGGCAATAATATTTCTCCATATTCCTCTTTATCTACATCAAAGCTGAAGAATGTTTCAGTCCGTAGATTTAGCCAAACAATCTTTCCGTTCCAATAGACTCCATCGTGTAGCATCAGGTTATTAAACGAAAAAGGATCTCCGGATAGTCTCCAGGTTCCAGTTTCTGACGAGAAGACTTCGAATTGGTAAGTATTATTCCAGGATTCTTCATGGGTGCAGATTCGTATGACCTTGTAATGACAAGATTTGATGGGATCAAAGGCTAAAGCAATACCTGCAGTGATTTTTCTCTCAGAATTTTGAAGCGGAGGAAGGGTTCTCATTTTGTTGGTGGTGGGATTATAGACGTAATAGTTGCAGCCGGTGGAATCACGCCTGTTGTGATAATTAGAGCAGCAGAGCAACAGGCCATTACAAGATTGCACAATGCTTATCCCACAAGTGTTTTCAGTTGCTGTGAGATATTTGAAATGAAGCATTTTTTTATCCTTAATTTCATCATCAAGAGGTATAAAATTGTACGTTGGGTAATGTGAATACCAGTTGGTGACAAAGAACAAACCTGCGACCCATTTGGGTTTCCAAAGCTCGGAGAAACGGGGCTCAGATATAAGATGTTGCCATCTTTTGGCAACGAGTTTGAATTTGAAAACAGATTGTGCAGGCAGGCGTGATAGAATTTCCTGAAGCAGATCATCGTTTTCTATTGCTTCTACTGCCGAAGGAATTAAAGGTATTTTCAGTTTCTGAAGCACAACTTCTACAACATAATACTGTTCATTGCTAAAATTTTGAACAGAAAGAAGGGATGTTCCAGGAGTCATGTTTGCAATTGCTGAACAATGGATGCTAGAGGCTAATCTGGAAATCAAAATATATGAGAAAAAAGGACGGCAACTCAGCAAAGATGGCAAGAACCAATTGGTCAAAGTATGTCAGTTAACAAGAAGTGACATTCAGCCTGTCATCATGTCGACATAGTTACAGAATTATTACAACATTAGTTTGTTTTTGTTGACACAGTAACATAACTTTTGCAACAGTTTCCGAGTTATTACAACAGCTTTACAGGTCGGTTTCATTGGTTTTGTTGAATTTGACGAGTTTAAGGTTGTTTCTGTTGACATATGGTTGCGAACATTTACAAACCAACTCTCTATCACAACATTTTCAGTCCGTGGGCTTTATGGCTTTCGTCTTGTGCCGATGCTAAACGCACTCCAGACGTACTCTGATTACACCTCTTTCTTAAAAACGTACAACCCTTTCCTTGCACGAGCGTTGGTGTGTTAAGGAAAGCCGGGAAAGGTACAATTCTTTCTCCGTTCTGTAACGAATCCAGAAAACAAAATGCCGATAACATAATTTGACCACAATAGGCCCAACAAGACCTTGGTTACAAAACTACTTTGTAACTGGTTCATAATTTTAAAAATATTTAGGACCTTTTGGATTCTTTGTTTTTTTGAAAATAAAAATATAAAGAATTATGAAAATGTGAGTTTGTCTTAAAAAAATTTTGAAAATAAGTTTTGAATTTAGTTCTTAGTTCAAAATTTTTTAAAAAAAAAATCTTTCTTAATTTGTCTCTTATTTGTATTCTAATTAAATTAAAAAATAGTTTTTTTTATTATCTTAATATTTATTTTTCACCTTTACAAATTTTAAATTTATAACATTATATTATCTATGTTTTAATTTTAAATAATTTCTTTCTAATGCTTATATCATTTTTTCTAATTATAATGTTTACTTGAAAAAATATTTCTATTTTTTTTTTGCTCAAATTTCTTTGTTGATATCAAATTTCATTATCAGATATTAATTAGTGAATTTGTTTTGATTGTAGGGAAAAAGTCCCTGGATTCCTTGCTCTCCCTCCTTTTACATCAATTTTCTTCTTTTATTTGGATTGTGCCTCCTTCCTTTGTTTTCTAATGAAACTCTGAATCTTACTGATGATCCAGTTGATGGCTGTGAGGATTCCAGGATTCCATAGTGGGCTTTTCTTTTGTTGGGTTTAGCTCTATTAAAATTGTTAGTAGCAACTGGAACCTGTTCTTTACAAGTTTTTGGGCCGTAACTTCAATTGGACCCAGATTATTTGTCTCCTTTCACCACTATTTTTTTTTTCATATTTATTATTTAGTCTTATATGATATCTATGTTTTTTCAATTTTATTTTATTGTGTGAATCTTGAATTTATAAAGTATCTAGTTATTTAGTTTGTATGAAATTTGTCATAACACTATATGAGTTGAATGTAATTTTATTATATATGTAATTTTGTCAAACTAAAATAAATATTTTTTTAATTTTTATCAATTATTTTTTTAAAATTTATTTTTTAAGAAAATAAATTATATTATCATTGTATTATTTTGAATTGACGTATTTTAAATATTAGTTTAAAGTAATCAATATAAATAAAAAACTTATATTTAATTACTGGTAAAATTTTAATAAAAAAAAAGTTATTGAAAAATAATTTTAACCAAACAAACACATATTCTTATTTATTTTTTAAAAAAATTATATCAAATATATTTTTATAAATTTTTAATTTAAAAATAATTTTTAAAATTTATATCAAATATATTTTTAAATATTAAAAATACTAAAAATACAACTCATATTTTTTAATATTATTCAAATTTTAAATCATAAATCAAATGGGTAATACACGAGAGTAGGTGCAACGAGGAAAAATAAGGATTGATTTATCTAGAAAACAAGGTGTGCATAATTAAGCCTTAATAGGCTCAATAAGACCCTAGTTACAAGATTGGAAAAGCAAAAACATATTTGTAATAATACTTTGGCTTATGACATAATATTTTATTGCAATAGCATAAGTGAGGTTCCATCCTTTTGCTTATAACATAATACTTTATTGCAATATTATAAGAACAAGTTGTATACCAATAGTTAGTACTTTTATTCCTTTATCTTTTAAAATGACTTCACACACTTGAACTCAATTTCTTACTATTAGCTTGACTATTATGTTTTTCATCTATACTATTAGTAGTATGTAATTTGAATCTATCTCATTAACTTGTCTAGGAATGTCACTAAGAGCAACTTATACATTAGTTTTTGCATCATCAAATTCATCTATATTTTTTACCAACATATATAATAGTTTAATTCATCAATTAATAAGTTTATTAATGTAATATTAAAACTAAGAATTAAAAACCTAGATTAATTTGTATGAACTAAGAATTAAAGATCACACACACATGTATATTAATATACACTAGTAAGTTTCTAGTGAACAGAAAATCAATGAATAAGAATAATAATAGATAATAAAAACTAAGTTTTTAAGTAAATAGACGTGATAATTTGCAACCTACAAACAATAATTATATGTACATATATTCTGTTGTGTAAAAGTGGGAGAATCATATGATATGCAATACACTTCAAAAGGAAATTTTTTTTATGCTTTGACTTGCATTAATGGTACATGATATGTGCATTTTGATCTATGCATAACTTTTGATTGAGTTAAACCAGTCTATATGCACATTTTTGGTGTACAAAAGGGGAGAAACAAATTACTAGGTTAATCTTATTTTTTTCCAAGTTTTTGATGTGTGAAAAGGGAAAGTATCCTATGGTATGCAATATACTTAGAGAGAAATGTGTTCTAATTTTTTTTTATGTGTTGCATTAATTTCACATGATGAGTGCACTTTGATTTATGAATAAGTTGTATTATTTTGAGAATTTCATAAGCTGTTTTGAAAATGTCATAAGTTGTGTTGTTTGCACTCTTGAAATATAAAAGTGACAAATTCTTACTAAATTTATCCTATGTTCTCTTCTATCCTTAGATTTGATTACAATTGCTCAAATTTTTAGAGGGAACTTTTATTTTGAAAATTCTTTTAAACACCTTTAAAATATGTTTTAAAAAATTGTTATCATGCCCTTTTATTTGATTTTTCTTTTTATGATGACTAAAGGGGAGAATATTTATTGATTGCCTATTACATGCTTTTACGCTTAAATGTTTCACTTATGCGATGATTAAGGGGGAGCATGAATTTTAGATGTGTAATGTTTGTTTAATTTATGAGTTATTTTTTATTTGGCTATTAATGGTTTGTCATCATCAAAAAAATGGGAGATTATTAACCTTAAGACTCATAACCTATTGTTTTGATGATAACAAATATCGATATTTTAACTAACCACATTCTTCTTATAACATTGATTATTATAATTTTAGCATGAAGAATTTGAAAATCAATTGTGAAGATTCAAAGAACATTTAAAATGATGGCATTCAAGAAAAACACAATGGAACCCTTTAAGCAAATTGAAGAGTGAAGTCACAAACTTGATATTTTATTTTGTATTATTTGTTTATACTTGTGTTTGTAAGTGCTCATGATAATTGTATTAAGCTCAAGATCTTTTAAAACTAAATGTTTTGAGTTTTGAAAATCGAATCAAAATATAAGTTTTTAAAATGTGAGTTATGGACCAAAACACAAGATTTGAAACCCAGAAAATGGAACAAAATGCAAACCTTTTAAAGTTTTGGAAAACAAGGTTACTGTTCATAAACTGGGTCAGATCAGTTCAATCGAACCAACGAGTCGGTTGACCAAATCAAACCGCTTAATCAACCGAATCGATGGCAGAATGTAGGAATTTTGGGTTGGTAGACTGAACCAAACTGATTGCTCAACTAATCTTTACAAACTGGTCAACCAATTTTTTAGGCTTTTAAAACTATTTTTTATGAGTTTTTCTTGGTTGACCAAACTGGCTTTTTTGGTCGATCCACATACACAAAATTTTGAATTTTTGGCACACTAATAGTTAGTAACGACTAGGTTTTGAGTTAAATTATAAATATGAGATATTTTACTCATTGGAGGAGGTTTTGAACATTTGCTAAAGATCCTAAGAGTTTATAAACATCATTGAATCTTTAAAATCATATCTTCAGCTTATAAATTGCCACATTCATCTTTTACACACCTTGTTCTTTCATTTGCAAATTTTTTTAAGGTGTAAATATTTTTAGCTACTCTTATTCCTCTTAAAATTGAGTGAAAGAAGTGGGTCTTTCACTTGAATTATGAATTGAATGATTTGGTGAGAAATCACTTATGTTGAGAGTTGAGTGTTTGAGATGAGCAAGCACTTGCAAGGTTTAAGAGGTAATGAAAATCCTCTTGATTGTATTTGTTTAAGTCTTGGAGTGTTCAAGATTTAGTGAAATCTTCAAGTGGGTTGGCTTGAAAGCGTGGATGTAAGCCAGAGTTCGCTGAACCTATAAAAATTATTGTATTTGATCTATTTTCCTATACTCTCTATTATTCTTTATGTTTATATTCATTATACACATTGCTCTCACGGACTTGCAACTTAAGTTGTTGATATTCACATATTGGTGATTAGAATTGTGCATTGAGCTTGTTGTATTATACCTTGAAGAATTTGAATTGCTTGGCGTTGCTTATTAGGTTGCTTTATTAGGTTACCCGCCCCCTCCTTTCTTGGTTGCTTTAGTATTATTTCATAAGCTATCTGAGTTAATCCATGTTGTTTATCTAGTGACATATATATTTTTTTATTGTAATCAATTTTATAATTTCTCACCTCTGTATATAGATCTCCCCTTCGTTGTTGTGATGTTCCTCTGTCCATCTTTACCCCGTAGATTGTTGGATGGTAATGCATGTTTGTCATCTCAAAAATATTCTCTAATTTTTAAAACTAGTGCTTCTATTTACAAGTTACCTGTATCAACCAAGTTTAATTTCATGCAATCAATTTATTGTAGTGTTGAATGTTTTTTCTCCTTCATATGTTGTCTCTCATTTTATCTCTTTCTATCATGGCTTAACCATATATTTTCTTTCAAGAAACTTCTTATATTTATGCTTTCATAGTAAGCTGGAAATTTTGTGAAAGATGAAGTATGGAATGCCCTTATTGTGTGATAAGCAATGCCTCAGACCTCCATGGTTATATAATCAGGGCTCTGTATAAAGCATTTCGAACATCAACTGAACAGGTGCTCAGCTTTTTTTTTCGTTGTAGAATGAGTTGGGTATATGTTTCAATTTTACAATGCTTTCAACTCAGGTATTCAAGCATGCTTGTATGCATGGTCCTAAGAAGATTGTATAATATTTTTACATCAGAAGAGCCACTTTGAGTGGCAGTTTGTTGCATCGGAGAATATGGTGACATGCTGGTCAATAATGTTGCACTACTTAATATAGAAGATATAAAATCTCACTTATAATGTGCCAAAAGTGAGTTGCAAACTTGTAAAGATACTCTAAATGAGTTTAGATCGATCTTGGCGGAGTTGACACTACATCGATGTCCTCTCCTTTGGAATTTAGTTGTATTAATACTTGTTTTTTCCAATAAACGTTTGTGATGATATTTGGATTATTGTCTTCTTGGTTAATAAATTTGATCTTTTCAATTATTTAATTAACCTTTGCATTTATCCTTACAATTGTTATTATAATTGATAAATTAAATTCATATGAACAGAATTATATTACCAATTTGTGGCAAAAAAAAATTAAATATTATAATACACAATTTACGCTAATCAAATTAATCAAAAAATTTGCCGAAAGATATTTGGTGACGATAATATGTAGTCGCCAAAAGAGCTTTTTAGTAATGGCAAAATAAAATTTGATGGCAACAATATTTTGTCACCAAAAGACCTTTTGGCAACGATGGTATTTCGTTGCCAAAACAGGCTTTAGCAGTGGCATGTTGTTGTCACTAAAAGAGCTTTTCACAACAACATAATATTGTTGCCAAAATGATTTTTGCACATCGCACTTAAGTTATCGATGACAACTTTTCGCAATGACATAATCTTCAGTGACAACTTTTAGCGAGGACAGTTGTTGTGGAAAAGGTATTGTTGGCGACTTCATTGTTGTCACTAAAGGGTTTGGCGATGATTGTTGTTCGTCATTTTTAACAATAACATTGGCAACGACCACATTTTAGTCACTAAAAATTTTAGCAATGCCATTTAACACTTTTAATAACAACTAGGAATGACAATTTTTCCCTAAGGTCGAGGGCTCAACCCATTTAGGACAGGGATCGGGATAAGTTTTTTGAAAAATTTGAGGATCAAATTAGATTTAAGGATAAAAATTCATTCCCATTTGAAAAATGGGTCCGAGATGGCGATTGAGCATCTTTCCCCACCTAGCCCGATTCCTCATTTTCAAATTCAAATTTTGTTTGGTTAATTACATAAATATCTATTTTATTTACTAAATAATTATAAAAGTTATGTAACTTTCATTTTAGTCAAACAAGTCCTTTAAAAAAATTTATAAATTTTTAATTTAATCAATTAAGTCCTTTATAATTATTTCGATATTTTCAATTTAATCAATCTTAAAAAAATTTAAATTTATCTTCTTAATAAAGAAATTTACTAAAATAATTAAAAACTAATAAAATTGAATATTTTTAATAATTAAATTTAGAGCAATAAATTTTGATAAAATAAAAATAATAAATTGATGTCAAACAAAATAATTTATTTGTAATTAATGAATTTATATGTTATAATGTATTAATATAAGATTAACAAATAAATATATAGTTAAAGATTTTTTTCTTTTAGATTTCATTTTCTTATTTACCAAACAAAATAATTTTATGTAAAATTATCAAAAAAATACAAGAATTTAAGATTGATTTTATAGATTTCTCTAACTTTATCAATTCTATTAAAAATTAGATCATAATTTACTACTACAGTTATTTATTTTTCTATTTATATAGGTTAATAAAAATACTGTAGTAAATTTATTAATCAAATTTAATATTTTATTCTAAATTTTTTTTGTTATTTGTAATATGTCATATAAATTGTATCAATTAAATTGATAATTGTTATCATTTATCTTATGTTGAATAACTAATTTATGAAGAAGTCAAATATTTATTTTATCATATTATTTTAATGATATGTGAAATGATGATTTTATATATAAATAAGTAATTTATTATATTATAAAGATATAAAAATCTAATTTGCATTATGCTATTTGATAAAAAATTGAAAATTGATTATATATTTTTTAATAATAGATTAAAAAATGATAATTATAGGAACTTCTTTTTTTAAATACTTAAATATGTAATCATGTAAATAACTTTAATAATTTAAACATTAGTACAGATTTATAAAAAAGAAATAAATTCTTAAAGATTTTTTTCTTTTCATATTTTTGTTTTCTTATTTATCAAATAAAATATTTATAACACTAAACAATTAAAATTTGTAATAAATATAATGACTAATTATATTTTAATTATAACATAACTAAAAGTTATAGATATCTCTTCAATGTATAATTTTGAATATGTAATATAATAATTAATCATATTAATTTGTATAATTATGAATAGGTAATATAAAATTAATCATACTTATTTGTGATTAATATAATATGAAAAATTAATATATTAACAAAGATAACTAATTAAGTCAATTTGTATAAATGTGTTTGAGTAATCATACAATAACATATTAATTATATTAGTAATTTAAATAAATATTATTTAATATTATGTCTAATGATATCATACAAGCTTTATAATTTATCATAATAAAATATTATAATGCATTTTTAAGATAAATTTTTATATAACTTATTTTAACAATTAATTTATGTAAATTTAAATATTTATTTTTTTATTATATAATTTAAATTTTTGACTTAATGTTAAATAATAAAAATTACATGTAAAAAACTAAATAAATTTTTGGAAACTTCTTAAAATTAACTTTTAAATAAAATAATTAAAATAATGATGTAAAATTATATCTAAATAATTATTAAGACAAAATTATTGTCAAATTTTACTTTTTTTTATACCAACTAACAATCCAAAAATAATATTTTTAATAATACGAGTAAAATACTTATTCTTCCTTAAATATATTAACACTACTAGAAAATAATTAAAAGAGCACACTAAATAGAAGACGGTTTTCATTTTTTAAGACGGCTTATTCAAAAAAAACTATTTTTAATTCTAAAAAATAAAAACGGTTTTTGTAAACCGTTTTTTAAAATATATGTTTTAAGAATTTTTTTTAATGAAACCGACTTTAAATTTAAAAAATAAAAACTGTTTTTGTAAACTGTCTTCTAAAATATATGTTTAGAGAACAGTTTTAATAAAATTGACTTTAATTCTGAATTATAAAAATGATTTTTGTAAACCGTCTTTTAAAATATGTGTTTAGAGAAGTTTTAATAAACTTATTTTTATTTTAAAAAAATATAAAAATAATTTTTAAAACGTTTTCTTTTTTCACATATTTAAATGACAGTTTTAGTAAATTATTCTTGATTTTTAAAATAAAAAATAATTTTCAAATCGTTTTTTAAAATACATATTTAGAAGAATTATAATAAAATATACTTTTATTTAATAATAAAAAATTATTTTAAATATTCTTCTGTTTAGAGAATAATTTTAATTTAATTGATTTCTATTTAAAATTTTAAAAAAATAATTTTTAATCTTTTTTCTTTTACTATACCACGTGAGATTGGGTTTTTTTAAATACTAATTTAGTCAAAAACTTTTTGATCAGTAAATATATAAAAATTAAAAAAATTACTTATTTAATTTTAATAAATGTAATTAAAGATGTTGGTGTTTGAATTAAAAATATCAAACAAAATATAGGTAGAGTATATATATACACATTTACATAAATATAATGAATAGTAATTAAGGGATATTGTTTATGTATTGGGCCGGTCTTTAAACGATGACCTTATTTTTATTTTTAATCTACTAATTTGCCTAATAGTATAATAGTAGACTTTGAACAATAAATGCACACACACACAAATATATATATAAATATATATATATAAAATTTCAATTTTATACTAAAAAAATTTAAATCTATTTTATAATCATCATAAAATCTCTAAATTATATGTATATATAATTATTAAACACATATTCTTTTCATTAATTTTTTGTTAAAATTAACTGCTGACTCAATATTGATTACTTTAATAACAAAAATACCTTTAACTTTTATTTAACTAATATAATGACATAAATACTCTTTTTTAATAATTTTTAATTAATTTTTTATATAAATAAATTAATTACAAGAAAATAATTTATTTTCAATTAACAAAATAAAAGTTTAATTTATTTTTCTTCTTTTTACTTTTTATTTTAAAATTTTCATTTTTCTTATTTGATTTTTAAATTTAAACAATTTCTACTTTTTTATTCAAATTTCTTTGAATTTTTACATTAATCTATAATTAAAAAACAACAATAATATATTAACAAATAATAATCATAAATTCACGATATGTAAAAAAATAGTCATACAAAATAAAAATAATTAAAAATGCTGGTATTTGTTGAAAAAAATAAAATATATGTTGAAAATTTTAGACAAAAAAAATATCACATTTTTTTTGGACTCACTTCAAAATGAAATTGTCTCTGACATTAAGTAAAACAAAAATAATTAAATCATTGTTTTTAATTATTTTTATATTATTTGACTATTTTTCTTGTCACTTAATGAACTTCAATTATCGATTAGAGAAAAAATAAAAAATAAAAAAGATAAATACTTCAAAACCAAAAATAAAAAATTAAAATATGTTGTATAAATTACGAATACAAGTGCCTATATCGCAAACAAATAATACAGTGGTAAGAAAGTGTTGGTCCTACAAGAAAAGTTAATTTGTTAATTATCGAAGATAATTAAGTAATGAATTTATCTGAAAAAATTGAATTAATTTAAATGAGAAAAATTAAAACAAAATAAAGTAAAATAAACTATTGAGCAATTTAATTAAAACAAATACGCCTGATGGAAAGATTTAGGGCTAATGATTTTATTATATTTATTCACATCCAATTCTCCAGATAATTTTATTCTGATTTTAATACCTGTGTTATTAGTTAATTATCCTAAGTTATTCGACAGTCTTTCTTGAAATTAGTTAAATCTACTTTGCACCTAAATAATTCACTATATTTATATGTGAATTAAATTAAATGAAAGTGTTTTACATTCAGTGATAATTCTTAACTAACTACGTAAATCATATTAATACATTTTTGTCTAACATGTAATTGACAGTATTCATTACCTGGTTTAGATAATAATCACTTTTCAGTTCATATTAATCCACAAATAATTCAAATACTAACCAAATATTAAAACGCATCAATCATCATAATGAATACAGAACACTAAATATTAAATCAAAAAAAAAATAACACAATTACACAAATTGAATGCTTCAAATAGATTATATCATTGTCTTAGAAAATAAATTTAACTACACATCAGATAAAGTTCAAAATCCACAATAAAAAATTTAACAATTGACAACATAAAAAACAATAACTTCACTATTGTTTAATTCAAAACAAAGGTTTAAAGATAAGAGAAAAAGATAAAACTAGATTAGGAGAGCCTTGATTTTCAAAACCTTGAACTTGATGCTAAAAAAAAATTCTTCCAATCTCCTCTCTCTCTATCGCTTAGTTCTCTCCAAAAACTTGAACTTGATGCCCAAGAGCAGGATGAATGGTGCAATGGCCAATTCTCGTGATCTGCAAAAAATACAACCAAAATACATTAAATATTAATGTAAGCAGAGGATGAAACAAACAAATCAAATTAAAGAGTAAATGATAAGTGTGTGTTTTTACGCACTTATCAAATACCCCCATACTTGAATGCTTGCTTGTCCTCAAGCAAATCAAACCAACAAAAATAGATATTGGGGAAAAGACTAAAACAGGCAAATATAATATTAACCAAAAAAAAAAAATCAAACAAGCACACTTCTAGAACATGATAAGTTAAACTTGAACCAAAATAGTTGTTTTTTTTTTCATATATGTGTGTGATTGGTAGTAACTCACTATGTTCAACAAACGATTACTTTTCATTCATCCCCTACACTTAATGGAAACATTGTCCTCGATGTTGAAAGATGGAAAAATAAAGGAAAAAATTAGAAAGATCTTACCTGAGAGGTAAGATGTAAGAATTTTGCCTCTCATTGTGCATTGTTATCTTCATCTGTTTGGTTGGGCGGGAATTGTAGAAGTGGTGGAAATTGAGCATCAGGATGTATTTGCTGAAAATATAAAGCCAAAGTGTTGAAGCAGTCCACTTGATACTGATGTATCCTTGATTGCTCTTGCCGGATGTTAGAAATCTCACGCCCTTATTGAATAATTCTTTGAAGCATATCGGCAATCCTTGATTGTATGGGATCTTCGGGATGTGAGGAGGAAGCTCCGGCTTCATTATCTTGATGGATAAACGGGGGATTTGGTAAGCCTTCATAAGGATTTTGTTGACGCCTCAATCTTTCTTCATAGGCTGACCGGTATGCCTCTGGAATTGTATTAAGGGAGCCTTTTCTCAGTCGAGGCAATGGTTTTCATGGTGATGGAACTTGATTATCATCATCCATAATAAATCCTAAACCTGATCGGACGGATGCACCTCTTGCCCAGCAGTTGAACTTGGAAATTGTCATCCCGTCAATTGGAGAATCCGGATTTACCTTGTACTCTGTGTCCTCTACCCTTACCTCTCCTTTTAAGCATAAGGCAGTAATAAGACAGGGGTGTGTGTGTCCCCCCGTTGTTTTTGCTTCAATAGATGCAATCAAGTTGTCTCGGATTACCTTCCCTATATCAATAGTAATCTCAGCACAAATACAATAAAGTAGAGATGCTTTTTTTGCTGTAACTTCATTGAGATAGGATGTAGGCATGAGATTGGAGCAAATAAATTTATACCAAGCCTTGGCGCATCTATTGAGCGTATTTTCTGGGAAGGCGAGAGATTTGCTGTATCTACCACGACCTCTTAACCATTGTGTTCCAGGAACACGTAATTCTTCAATAATCTGAGTGTAGTTTTCATCATCTCTCCTGAATGCATCATATAAATCCTCATCTGCGTTAATGGAAGGTAAGCCATAAAAGGTGTTAATGGCCTCAGAACTAAATGAAATCCTTTTGCCCCTAACAAACACTTTGTCATTCTCTCTGCTCACTGAAACATTAGCATAGAATTCCCTAACTAATGGCACTATTGCTTGAGTAGGATAGTCAATAAGCGATTCCCATTTCTGATCTCAGATAAATTGCAAAATCATTCCATCTTCTGAGCCCAGTTTTAATGCTCGTTCCCTCACTAATGCTTTTTCATCTTGTTGAAATTTAATAAACTTTTGTTCGACTTCACATGAAATAAATTTCCTTTTGTCAAAAACTAATGAAACTTGTGAAGAACTCCCCTTTTTTGGAGCCATTTTGCTCTTAATATTCTTTTAGGCAAATTACCGAACACTTGGAATACACACTTTTGCTACCTCCTATCTTGCACTTCAATCCACTTAATCAACCTTCCGTTCACTCCTAAAGCACCCTGCAAGTATTTTTCAACTATCAAACTTAAGATTACTAGGCCAAAGTTCACTGAAACATTTTGTCGAACATCTGGCGTACACTTTTATTAACCTACTCAATTTCTAATCCAATACTTCAAGTTTAGGCCAAAATTATAATGTAAAACGCAAACACTTCCAAAATATTAATTTCTCCACAACACCCACAACAAATTCCACGAAAAATCAAGAACCAAATACTTCAATTTTCTATTAACATTACAACCCTAAACATTTCTTCATAAATATACAATTGGAAGAATAAATTTTACACTAGTGAGAACTTACTTGAAATTGAAGTGAAAATGCAATGTTGGGATTGAATTCCTTACTCTCACTGCACTTCTCCAAATTCTTGCTATGTTGGGAGATTATAGGTAATTGAGTGTTTAAATTTGGTAAGAAAATATGTGTAATTTGGTATTTGGGATGGTGATTGAACGTATAGTAATTGAATTTAGGTAAAGAGTGAAAAAGAGTGTTTGGGATGGTGTTTGTGTTGGAGAAAGAGGGAAATTTGGAAACAAATAGAAAGGGGATTATATTGGGGCAAAAAGAGGGGAGGCGCAATATAAATATGCTCGCACAGGCATTTGCACGCAAGAAAATAAGCGCGGCACGGGCTTGCGCGGCCGCACCGCACAATCTGTGTTGCCCGCGCGCCTGCGTGCGCAAGAAGCATATATATATTTTTTAATTTTTTAATTTTTTTAATTTTTTTCTTTTCTTTTTTCTTCTCTTTTTTTTTTCTCTCTTCACCTTTTTCCCTAACTCCCTTAGTTTGAAATTAAACTTGCAAAAATTTTTCACCGACAAAAAAAAAAACACACAATCATTGAAAAGCTGACTTAAAAGGTTTGAAAAGTTTGCAAATAGGTCCCATTAACTTTACACTTAGGAGCCCTAATGACTTACGTTTTGGTCCGTATTTCCCTTATGTTTTTATCCTCGAACATCTTTCTTTTTTAACCGAATTCAATAATTTCGAGTCAAATTTATTTTAAATGACTAATTCTCTCGTGATATGCAAAAAGTACAACAAAAAAATATTAAATATTAATGTAAGCAGAGAATTAAACAGACAAATCAAATTAATTAAAGAGTAAATGATAAGTTTTTTTTTATACACTTATCAAAATAAATTAAACTTTTATTTTTTAATTGATTGCAATAGGTGCTGGGGCACCAAAAACCAAGCGGGGGAGTGAGTATGATTGAAGAGGTGCCGCGGCTGCGCTATTAATGATGCGGCTGTGTCATGCATGCTACACAAGAGCACGTGGCATAGCGCGGTAGCGCCACTTGGTGGCGCTACGGCGCCATGCATTCTACCATGCATTTTACACAAGAGTAGGTGGCATGGTGCGGTAGCGCCACTAGGAGGCGCGGCGGCGCCATGCATTATGCTAAGCATACTGCACAAGAGCAGGTGGTATGGCGCGGTAGTGCCACTTGGTGCGGCGGCGCCATGCATTCTGCCATGCATTCTGCATAAGAGCAGGTGGCATAGCGCGGTAGCGCCGCCATGAGGCGCGGCGGCGCCATACATTCTGTCATGATACTACACAAGAGCAGGTAGCATGGCGCGGCGGCGCCATGCATTCTGCATAAGAGCAGGTGGCATGGCGCGATAGCGCCACCAGGAGGCGCGACGGCGCCATGCATTCTGCCATGCATACTGCACAAGAGCAGGTGGAATGGCGCTGCCGTGCCACCTAGTGGCACTACCGCGCCATGCCACCTGCTCTTTGGTAGCATGCATGGTGCTGGAGCGCCACTAAGTGGTGCGGCCGCGCCATACAAATCTGACCTGCAAGGTTTAAAAATCTTGCAAATAGGTCCACTCAGCTTTGCACTTAGGTCCTCTAATGACTTGCGTTTTGGTTCCCGAACGTCTTCCTTTTTGAGCTGAATTCAGTCTTTTTGAGTTTAATTCGCTTTAAATAGCTAATTCTCTCATCATCTGCCAAAAAATATAACCATGTAAAAGATATTAAATATTAATTGTCACTATTTTATTTTTATGTAATTTAATGATTATAGCCAATAAGTAGTAGGACTTTATTTATTTCTTTTTTGTTCTTATTATGTTTGTTATTTATATATTGGAATTCAATGAAAAATAAACTATTCTCTCTTTCTGCCTTTTGATTGAATATTCTTACTTAGAGATTAAAGTTAATAAGAATATTGTTCATAGTGTTGAATCAGTCTTTAAACGGTGATTTTTTTTTTTAATCTGTTGCTAATTTGTCCAATGCTATAATGGCAGATTTTGAATAGTGAATGCATATATATTAGATTTATATGTAAAATTTATATAACTATAATATAATGTCAAATCACTAATTCCTACATGTATATCGAAATATTACAAATAAAAACAATCATTCAGTTAATATTTATATTTTAATTAATGTTTAAAATTTAAAATTTATTTGTAGAATTCCCTAATGATTGAAATTCTCTTTGATTAAGCAACGTTTATTCAAATCTTTACTCTTGACATAAGCTGCAAATTTGGAGCTGGCATAAAACTAATTACTGCTTTTGAACTAGCATTATTACAATAAAATTTCATTAACATGAATGTAAATAATAAACTGAATTTGTGAAAAATTATCTTGGACCAAGTTCAAAAACTAGAGAAGTACAAAATACAGCAAAGCCTAGTCTGATAGTTCATGACATGGAGAATGAATTACAAATAAACCAAATTTCTAATTCAAATATAACTATGATAGTATTATTAGTTAACAACTATCCGTACTCCACTAAATATTATTTTAGAAAATCGATGTTGTCATCCAAAAATAACAGGTCTGGAGTTGGAATGTTGTTGAAATACTCTTCGAGAAATGAAATATCTTGAGACAAACAATCTTCCAAAACATCGAATGATAAATTTGTTGTCTCTCCTTGAAACTCTTAAACTATTGTTGTTGGTTTATCAGCAGGTTTCAATGATTTTTTTTCTTTTTCCGTTTCTTTGTTGGAATAAGTCTGAAAATTGAGAACAGAAGTTGAAGTTGAAAAATTGTTAGACTCATTACCCTATACTATTGATTTGTCTGGATTCTTTGGTCTTGCTATTTTTCGCTGAAGGGGCGGTGTTGAGAAGTTTGTTAAAGTGTTAGGACCCCTAAGCTTAATAGCTGCATTGTCGTAAACTCTCGTGGCTTCTTCAGCTATATCATAAGTTCCGAGCCATAGTCCTACCCCTCCATGTTTAATCTCAGCAGCCCATCTACCCCAAGGCCGCTGCCGTATGCTACGAAACTTTTTAATTGGTCGTCGACATATTGAAGCATTTGTTGAGATTCTCTTCTTGTTATTGGCGAGAACAGCAGTGTTACTATTCTTACTGGGAGTGAGTTCGATGTATGTTTTATTCACAAAGCGGCGCCATGGATTCTGGCGGTGGGATAACTCTCCATCTTCGTTACTGGAGGAGTCCGTCGCATCGTGATCAGTGGTTGAAATCCTTACAACTCTTTGAACTGTACCGACACCACTATTGTTCATTTTATTTTTCTGATTTCTTCTTTTCCTTACAATTGACTGAAAAAGATTGACATTACAAAATAATTAAAATATACGTAACATAAAGATAATGTTTAAAAATTATTACCCTTTAACTTAAAAAATAAAATTATTTGTTTACTTTTTATAAATAAAAGCATAATTTTAATCATTGCAAAAACATAATTTAAAAGTAAGAACATACTTGCACTAACTTATAAAATGAAGAAGTCAAAAAATAGTCGAACACGAACAACTCATCAATTCCTTCTCAAGTGGGCATTTTTTTCCCAAACTGTAAAATATGCTAAGAAATACAAAATGAACTTTAGTGATAATAAAAAAATAAATAAATTTTAAAAATAATCAAAGTAATATATAATATGTAAATTGATCTTATCTCTTGAATAATGCATCATGATCACAATAATTAACAGCCATATAAAGAGTAAAAAATAGTAAATTAGCAAAACAAACTCAAACTCAGGCGGCATATTTGTTCTTAAATAATATCTGGATCAAATGCACCTTTCCTAAGAAGAAACTGAAAAATTCAAAATAAAAATTTAGTAAACTCAAATGATATGAAATATTACGAATATAAAAAAT
>CM040440.1:1102364-1174460 GCA_022749755.1 Azadirachta indica | reverse complement strand
AAAAAAAAATATCAAGTATACTTTCAAACTGAAAATATTTGTCAAATTTTTTCGTCATTATTAAGGTTTAACTAACTTTATTGATAAAATGATATAAATACACATATTAGAGTTTAACTAACTTGATCTAATAAAATAAGTCCCTATATGATCTATATTGACAAAAAAATTCTAAAAATTAAACAAACCTAACATCTAGTAAAAAACTGAAAACTTAATCAATTTCTAAAAAATTATCCCAAATTTCTTATCAACTTAACAAAAAATTTTTAGAATAAAATTTCCTTTTTATTCTTAAATTATGGACAAGTTACTTTTGTGTGAAGGTTTTGCTAATAAATATTTTTGTGTTGAAGGTGTTTTTGAATTTATTTACAAAAAGAAGTTGAACTATCCTATACCTAATTTTATATACTGATCTTTGTGTTTCACTTGGGTGTTACGAAATAGACAATTAAAAAGTTACTATTATTTGAAAACATTTTGGACTGTGTAAAAGAACACTGCAAACGATATTACCTTTCAATGCTCTGAGCTTATAGTTCTTCTTCTTATATTTATGGGAAATTGACACATACTCTCTAATGTTTGGGGGGAATAGACACTTACCCCTAATATTTGAAAAAAAATAAATACCCCTCTCAAATTTGAACAAATATAGAAATATTCTCTTAACTTCTGTTTTGATTAGTTGACTAATTAGTTAAATATTATTTATATCTCTAATTTTTAAATAATCATAAATTAAAAAATAATTATTTTAATTATAATAACTTAGTCCTCATTCTAATTTTTTTACAATTTATATTTTGTAATTATAACAATTTAGTCCCTACTCTAATATTTTTAACAAGATATTAAAAATTAAATAATTTTTTAATTTATTATTTTAATAAAAATTTTAAAAAATTATAATTAAAAAATCTAACAATGAAGTAGATCGGATTTGTATGTCAAAATATTTTTAACCCTCTACTTTTATTTTGATAATAATAATTTGATATTTAATTATCAAAAACAATTTATAATATTTTTTTACTATTTTATTTTTTATATACACTATATTTATTTAAAAATTATGTTAAGTTCATTATATTTATTATAAAAATATAAATAAAACATATAAAAAAGAAAAATTTAATATCGTTTGTTAATAGAAATAATAATTAAATATATTTTATATTATTGTTAAATAATATACTTTAATTTTAATAAAAATATAAAAAAAGATAGCACACACATGCACATATAGAACATGTACTTTTTTTTATTTATACTTTCATAATTTTTTAAAGAAAACATAATAAAAACTTAAATAATTTTTAAATGAATATATTATATATACAAATAAAATGTCATAATAATATTTTTTATTTAAAATTTTTATATAATTGAATATTAAATTATTACTGAATAAGTAAAACAAAAAATTAAAATTATTTAAGTGTATGGGTTTGATCTAACTTATTATTAGAATTTTTTTAATAATAGTATTATTTTAATTTTTTATTGAAATAATAAATTAAAAAATTATTTAATTTTTAATATATTTGTAAAATATTAAAATAAAGACTAAATTGATATAATAAAAATAATTATATCTAAATTATTAATATATAAAAGTTTAGAAAATACAAATGATATTTATTTAATTGGTAAATTAATAATATTTAATTATTAATTTTATTAATACATGATATAAAATTTTCTTCTTTTATATATTTTATTTATATTTTTATAATAAATACAATAAACTTAATATAATTTTTTAAATAAATATAGTGTATATAAAAATAAAATAGTAAAAAATTATTTTAAATTTTTTTTACAATTAAATATTAAATTATTATTAAGAAAGTAAAAATAAAAAATTAAACATATTTTAACATATGGGTCCAGTTTACTTCATTATTAAACTTTTTTTATTATAATTTTTTAAAATTTTTATTAAAATAATAAATTAAAAATTATTTAATTCTTAAAATCTTATTAAAAATATTAAAATAGAAACTAAATTGTTATAATTATAAAATATAAATTGTTAAAAAATTAAAATAAAGACTAAATTATTATAATTATAATAATTATTT
Source organism: Azadirachta indica (assembly GCA_022749755.1). Taxonomy (NCBI): domain Eukaryota; kingdom Viridiplantae; phylum Streptophyta; class Magnoliopsida; order Sapindales; family Meliaceae; genus Azadirachta; species Azadirachta indica. The sequence goes on along the minus strand of CM040440.1, from coordinate 1,172,370 downwards.
TTAATTTATAATTATTTAAAAATTTAAAAATATAAATAATATTTAATTAATCAATCAATTAATTAAAATATACCTCAAACGGGTATTTGTATATTTGTATATTCCTCAACTATAAGATATATTTTAATTTTTTCATATTTCTCTTTTTACGTCATCACGAGCATAAGGGCTGAAAATTGACATCACAATGACCGCCCTGTAAATGTGTCAGACGTCGGATGATCATGGAAGTGACAGACTTACTGCTGAGCTACTCCCGATTAGTTTTTTAACACTAGCTTTATCACGGCGCTTAGGTGGTCCTTACAACAATATCTTCCAGCAATATCCCCATTTCGTATTCACCGTTCGATCAATTAACCACATGGTTAACAGTCCCATATGATCGATCTTTGCTATTCAAAATAAGACAAAAATGACGAAAGTGTGAAGTATTGAAAATGGGTTGTCACGCACATGTTAACACTTTAATGTAAACAATTTGTAACATATTATTAGTATTTGGCTAAATTTTTAGAATTACTCTAATTTAGGCTTACCAATTGTTTCAAGTTTTTTTTTTATATCAATGCAGGGTTAAAGTTTATTTTTTATCATATTTATTTATTAGTTACTGTATATACACATATATTTACTTCACTAGAAACTTATATTAGCGCCAAATCTTGGTTTAAAATTTTAATATAAATTTTAGAATTTTAAAAATTTAAAATATAAAACACAAAAATTGAAAGTCAAAACATTTAATAAAAAAAATTGACATATACTTCTTGAAATTTGGGAAAAGAATAAATAGCCCTTAGAATTTAAGAATAAACAAATAGTCCTATAGTTTAAGCAAATGATACATATCTCTTTAACTTTAACATTCATCAAATGACATGTTAGAAGAGGAATAACATATTTAAAAGAAAAATAAACTTTTGAAATAAGATAAGAGTAATAAATTATAATATATTAATTAAATTTAGTGTCATATATTAATAAAATTAGTAATTGATATATTTTATATTCTTATTAAATAATTTAACTTATTTTTTATTAAAAATATAGAAAAAAAATAAATTTTTAATTATATTTATTTATAATAAATATAACGTATATGTATTTTTTATATTTTTTTATTTATATTAATTATGAGATTCATAATCTTTTAAAAGAAAATATAATGAATGTAATATTAAATAAATAATAAAATAGTAAAATATGAAGGTTAAGAATATTTTAGTAAATAGATTTAGTTAACTAATTGTTAGAATTTTTTATAATGGTACTTTTTAAAGTTTTTATTAAATAATAAATTAAATTTTAATTTTAATATTTTAATTCTTAGTATTATAATATATTATGAATAATGGGAAATAAATTATTATAATAAAAAAATATTTTTTTTTTTTTAATTTTTTAAAGGTTAGAAATAAAAATAATAATAATTTAATAGATCAAAATTATTAAAAATCAATTGAAGGGATATCTATTATTTTACCCGAACTTTAAGAATATATATCAATTTTTCGTAAAAAAATCTAAAGAAAAATATATATACATATATGTAAGACTGTAAAAGCACGTCAAAATGTATTATAGGCAATTCCATAACATTATGGATGAGGATGGGACGAGAATCTAGGGTACGTGAGCCAGTCATTTCCTGGCAAACAAAATACAGATTTGAATGTGAGGAGTAGATTTACGCAGCTCCTTGCGTTGCTTGCATATTTGCATAAAGATTTGGGTCCCCACATACCTACTCTGCAATTAAAAGGCCTCTGTGTCAGTATTGGCATCATCTATGAAATCGGCAAAACAAAACCCAAAACAAGCACGACTTCATAGCTCCTTTCTTTTTCCCTCACTTTCTGCAAACAGAAAAGCTCAACTCCTTTTTCCTGGTCCTCTCACGTGCACCGGATCCTTCTCTCTTCTATACACTAACATAAATTTAAATTTAATAATATTCCTCTCTACATCTCTCAAAATTAAGTTGGTGATTGATAAAATCTGTTAACTCATTTGGAAGTGCTTAACAAAATAACACCAAGGAAAAATGACGATAGAAGCACTTTCTTCTAACGAGTTTTTGAACTTTATCATCTATGACACCATCTCCGCAACTCCGCTTAGCAGTCAGGAAAATTTGGAGACTCCCAGTTTTCCAGTAGAAACTAATGATAGTAATAAAGGCAATAATGCTATGAGATTACCTCAAGACGAAGTGCGTGCTTTAAATTCTTCTTCTTTACTGTCGCTAGGCCGCGGCCGGGTGAGGCAGCTGGAGGCCGTTGACTGGAAGCAGAACTTGGCGGCGCAAGGGAGGAGGAAAAGGAGGAGAAAGCCAAGGTTTTGTAAGAACAAAGAGGAAGCTGAGACGCAAAGAATGACACATATTGCTGTTGAGAGGAATCGGCGAAAACTAATGAATGAGCATCTTGCTGTTTTGCGGTCACTCATGCCTGAATCTTATGTCCAAAGGGTAACTTTTTTTGTCCGTTAATCTCAATTCCTCTTTTCTAATTAATTACCTCTCTCTACATGCGTAAGTGTTGTCATAATTTTTCTACCATTAAATCTTACGACATGTAGTTAATATAACTTTTTAACACTTGATAATTATTGTTTGTGAATGAATTAGGGTGACCAGGCTTCTATAGTAGGAGGAGCTATACAGTTTTTGAAGGAACTTGAGCATCTCTTGCAGACGCTTGAAACTCAGAAGCTGCAATTACTACAAAATGGAGTAATTAGAGAAAACAACGAAGAGGGCAACTCATCCGAAATTCTGCCACCACCTTTTGCGCAACTTTTTGTTTATCCTCAGTACACCCGGTCTCAATTTCCAAACAACAAGTTTACTTCAAAGACGAAGGCAGTGGTAGCCGATATCGAGGTTACTTTGATTGAAACCCATGCAAATCTTCGAATCCTTTCTCGACGAAGTCCTCGACAGCTCTCCAAGTTAGTTGCTGGTTTCGAGTCTCTTCTCCTCTCTATTCTTCACCTTAACGTGACCAAAATGGATCAAATGGTCCTCTACTCTATCAGTGCTAAGGTATGAGAATGTATTATTATTATTATTATTATTATTATTATTGTTAAGAAAAAGAAAGGACCCAGCTCAACAATTTTCATTTTTTTATTATTTCACTTATAACATTTTAACAATTATCAGCGCCTTCGAATTTAAGTCTCTCGAGCCAAACACCCAGGTAGGGAGACAGTATGCGATCTCGGTGGCAACTGTTCAATCTAGCTTAAGTTCATTCATTTCTTAAACACTGTGAGTCATTTTTTCTGGTAATTGAGAGTAGAAATTGTTCAAATTTAGAAGTAAATCCTGGACAATATTATAATAGTATGTATGTAAACTCTTGTTACATCCCAACTTGTATGTACATTAGCATTGAAAAGAATAAAAAGAGAAGAAAAGAAAATGAATCTGAGTCTCTTCGACAATCTACTAATAATCTAGTGGGTTATGATCTTATTGTGAGTGACATCATGTGACATTTGTACTATTACATTCATTGCTTAAAACAACCATTCAAAAAATATTAAATAATCATGTTACAAATTCGTATGTCTCATCAGGCGAGTGACATCCCTTCCTAAAAAATGACAACGTATACACGTATTTTAAGCAAAATACACAGAAATTTTCAAAAGTAGCATTCAAATATTTAGGAGCGTTTCAGCATTTTAACTAATGATCGTATTATTATTCTCATCTGAACTGAAGAGGAACATGATGAAAAGAGTGCTTTATTTCCTAGCATTTCTAATATTTCCCTTTTTAGAACTAAAGCCTTGGATTATAATTTTAGAAAACCAAAGACTTTCCGGCTAAAATTCAAGGATTCTAAATGCAGGTTGAAGAAGGATGCCAACTCATAACGGTAGATGACATTGCAGGAGCAGTTCATCACATGCTTAGAATAATTGAGGAAGCTGCAGCAAATGTTGATGGAATTGGCGTACGTAGCTGCCCATAATGCTCTTGGACATGGGGCTGAATTACAACAACGCCAGGCTCTTCTTGTTCTTTGCCGTAAAGTTTCTCTGTTTTTCTAATTATGTGTGGCTTATATTACATTCAAGCGTGTCTTTCATTTCCTCCAACGTAAATTGTGGCTTGTTTTGAAGAGTTAAAATGTCAAATATATAGAAACGTTAACAGCGTAGCCTTCACTGTTTACAATTTTTTGTTTCGATTATGATAATGCTGAATAAATTAAATAATGCATACCAGTAGTGTAACCTACGCTCATCTTTATTCGTGGGATCTCTAGGCCCTGATGATCTCATAGAAAGTTGAATACAAATATGCGATTTCACTTTCGACTCCTCAATTATCAATTATAACTCGCAAGTATACAAATTGCGTGTAACACAGTATGTATTTTACGAGATCAATTTCACTGAAAATAAGATAAATCAGCGTTTTATAATAATAAATCTTAGATTAAATAAAAGAGGGTGATTTGATTAATTAAAAATTAAACTAAACTAATCACTAAGAATTTAATTAAAAATTAAACTAAACTAATCACTAAGAATTGAAACAACAAAATCAATTAAGGATTAAATTGGGAGAAGTGTAGTGTTAGGGCGTTGAAAAATTTTATCGAATAAACAATAAAAAAATAAGAGTTTCAAAAATTTATTTAAGTATACAATTTTAATATAAAATAATAAGAAGGAAAAGAAAATAATTTTTTTATGCTTATCAATTATTTTACTGCAAGTTTTCTTTCACCAATGGTTTGTAAACCAATTCCCCTTCATTATCAATAAAAAAACAATAGTGGGCTTCTTTATATAATATAAGGATTATAATATAAGGATTTTAAGATAAAAGGTAATTTTCTCTCTATAGTATACGTAAACAAAAAAATCTCTTGAATTTCCGTAATTTTTGTTTTTTTAATATCACTCTTATTTTAATTAAAATAATTTTAATTAAAAAATTAATTAATTAATAACATTTATTAATTAATTATATTTGTAAAACAACTTCTAATAGAAGTGATATTTTAATTAATTCAAAATTAATATTTAAAAAAAATAAAGAGCATAAATATATTTTTTGAATTTATCCATTTAATTTCTTCAATTAAATTATTTAGATGTCAATAAGAAGATATTTTTCCTAAAATATCTTACCAATTAATTAATTTAATTTAATTTAAAATACGTATTTCAAAAAACTATTTTTTGGATATATAAATATTAAGTGTAATAATTTTATTTATTGTATTATTTATTGCATTAATTTAGGAGGTGGTATTGGGACCTATGACCTATAATTTCAAGCCTCAATAAATTTAAATAATTAATTAAACTCTTTAATTAATTAATTAATTCAATTTATTAATTTCAGTATTATTCCACTAAAAATCTATAATTGAATATTATAGATATATTTTACTTAGAAAAATTTGAAATCTATTGATATAATTACTACATAAAATTTAACTCTTCATAGACAATTTATAATTAGAAGTAGGTCAATTTTTCGTTTTATCTCTCTAATTACATCTTTATTCTTAAATTTTATTAATTTTTTAGTGAACAGTTAATTTATAAATCAGTTATAAATTAAGCGCTCAAATTGTTCTGTTTTAAAATTAATATTCAAGAGAACCATTTTTCTTCCTTCTAATAGGAAGGAATGGATTTTATATCTGTAATTCATATTCCTAATTATTTATCCTATTAAATGTTTAAAATACAAATGGTGAACTTATTCTTAAAACAAACCTTAACAAGTAACTCAAAAAAGTTAATAACATAAATAGGAGTTTATGACTACTTAGAATTAAAATTGATCTGTATATGATCATCTATTGATATTATTTGAATTTTCAACTAGTAACGGAATTCATATAAGAATTTAAACTATATCTGATCTAATCTTATATAATCATATTATATAAAGTGCCTCTATCATGATTTTACTGAATTGATAATTCTAATAAAATTATCACATTTCTAATGTTAATGGACCCTAATAGTAATATTTAATTAAAAAACCTAGTTTTAATTAATTTATTACAGACAATTTTAGTTTATTATCCCTAATTTTAATCTTTTATATATATAACACTTATATTTAGTAACATTATAGTTACATAAATAAATTAGGATTTTTCTAATTTTAATTAGCATTAATATATACATAATTAAGTATAAGGAAATAGCAATTTTATTTATTCCAAAAAGTGTATAAATTACATTTTTTTAGGGCACTATCCCTAATAATCTCCGATTTGTCCTAAAGCAGATGAGATATGTCTCTCAATTCCAAATCCTCCAAATGACCCTTAAACATTTTGGCTGGTAATGTCTTAGAATTGCAAGGTTGTATACGAATGCTATCTTCATAACTATCATGTCACCTCGATGCACAGTCTCTCTGATCAGGTGATACTTTCTTTCTATATACTTCTCTCTATTGTGACTCCTCGGTTCTTTCGAATTCAACACTGCCCCATTGTTGTCACAATATAGCAGGGTTAATAGTTTATCCATATTTGGAACTATTTCCAGTAAAGAACTTCTTGGGTCATATTTCTTCCTTAACTGTTTCACAAGTTGTTATATATTCAGCCTTCATGGTTAAATCAGCAATGCTAGATTGTTTCACACTTCTCTAAACTATAGCTTCACCACCAAGAGTAAACACTAACCCAAAAGTCAACTTTCAAATATTTTTATCTGATTAAAAATTAGAGTCACCGTAACCACTAAGGTTCAGGTCTTGATATGAACCTTGTCAACGACGTAATAAGACTCAACACCAAACATGATACCAAATCCCAAGATTTTTGTTGTGGATGTTCATAAACGTAAGTGCACATTATCGCTAATAAATAATATATAATAAGTTAGTATCGTTCCCACGAGAATTAATTGATTTATTAATTACCGAAGATAATTAATTCTAAATTTATTTGAAAAATTCAATTAATATTTAATAAATAAGAAATTGCAGAAATTTAAATTAAATTTACAAAGCAAAATTGTGAATTTCAATTGATTAAAAGGTTAGAGTAGCAAATTTCACCATAACTAATTAAACTCAATTCCTTAAATTGTGTTGTTTTAATTTATTATCATCAATATTGACAGCAAATGATCCTAATTTATTTGATAATCTTTTTCAAGATTTACCAAAAATACTTATATTTATTGATTCACTATATTTCTATGTGAATTCAAATACATAAAAGTTCATTAAGAGCAATGATAATTATTCTTAGGGTATGTTTGGTATAACTTTTCAAATAAAACTTTTTAAAGTAAAGCTTTTACCTATAGAAATTTTATAAATAGAGCTTTTAACAAAAGTTTATCAATCGTTTGGTTGTCACAAATAACTTTTGAGAAAAATTTTAGTAATTATTTTAATAAACAAAATTTTAATGTTTTATTTTAAAGAAATAGCGTAGAATTTTTAAAATAAAGTAAGGATATTTTAGATAATTTTACCTTTTAAAAAAGCTGGGGAAGTTTTACTGTCAAAAACTCAAATTTTGGGCTTCTTCTAATAGAAGGAAAATAGTTTTTTTTTAATTTCCAAAAACTCTTTTTCATTGTCAACCAAATGACATTAAAAAATTTGAAAAAAACTTTTATCATTAAAAAAGCCTTTTTGACCAATAAAAAAGGCAAAACAAACAGGCACTTAATTCTGCATGAATCATGACACTATATTGCTATCTAACATATAATTCATGGCATTCATTACAAGATCAAAAATATAAATCACTTCTCAGATCAATAAAGTTCACAAATTGTTTAAATATTGGCAAAACATTTAATAAGAATCCACTAGACGACCTATTCTAAAAGCTTTTGAATCAATTGTTATGCGCACCCAGGAACTAGAAAACAAGTTGTAAATCAAAAACTTGATGTGCAAATTTTAAATGCTCGCAAGTGCATGAATCATTAATAACTAATGATAAGTTCACCCGAGGTCGATCTCTCGCAGAATTGTAATGGTTTAAATTTTTATTGTTTCCTATTAATTACTAATTTAAGCAAACATAAAATCGTAAATACTCTAATGCAATCAAATGACAAATTCAAATTATTTCAATTGAAGTAATTAAATAACTAAATTACAAGAACTTAAAATCTATAAAATTCTGTCGAATTCAATGAAATTATATGGGGTTTGGCTAGTTATCTAATCTGATATTGAAATATAAGGTGAATTCAACAACCATTATGTATTTTAGATTATTGGTTTTTCCACTAAATCTAGAGAATTCTAATAATCATGGTAATTCTCACTTACAATTAATTAAATATATCCTTGATATGAGGCTTTACTTAATTAATTTTATTGTTACAAGGAAATCATTTAACCATTTAAATCAAATCAACTCAATGAATTCAATTTAAATACTTGTTCAAAAGAGTTTAATTAAGGTAAGATGATGTTTCTAACATCTTAATTCTTAAATTAATTTGAATCATAAATAATAGATAGCAAATTCACAACAAATAATCAAAATTATACAGATTAATGAATAAGAAATAATCTCAACCTTCTAATTAATTATATTTCACAAAATATTCAGTACCATTTCAATAGCAAAGCCAAACTCCCAAAATAGTTTACACTTCCATTCTTAAATTTAAATAAATGAATCCAATTACAAAAGTTATAAACATATTTGAAAAATAAACAAACTAAAAGAAAGCTTCCTTTTTTGAAGGTTCACCACCAACTTTTTGAAGAAGATGATAATTCTACCCAGCAAGAATGTTCTCTTCAATCCAGCAATCCTCTCCCTTCAATGGAAAACTCACTCTTTAGAAAACCTTATTATTCACCAAATTCTTCCCCACATCGTTCTCAGCCCCCAGCAGCCCTCCAAAGTCATCCCTCTTACTCATTTTGTCAACAACTTATTCAAAATTCACTCCCACATGTCAAAGAAAGTTTGTCTCCCAGTTGTCTTCTTTCCAACTGAAGTTTTCATCCTTAAAACTTCAACATTTGCTTTCTTTTTGAAATGTAAGGTTGTAAATCATTATGTCTAGTTTTCAAATTATTTTGTATCACCAAATATGAGTATTGAGGATAAAGTTATGATAGAAAATACGGACTATATTCAGCAAATACAGGCCTTCAGCATCTTGGATTTGTTTTTGAACTTTCTACAATAGTTCTTACAAGTAATAAAAAGAAACTCAAAATAATAAAATTCTAAGATAAAATACATGAATAAAGAACATAAATATATCAAAACATTAGGACAAATATTGATTTATCAGATGATCAGATTAAAACTTAACAAAATGAATCCTTAAAATTCCAATCTTGAAGACGCGACAAAGGTTAATCACTCTTTTAATAAATCAGAATATTGTATTTTACCAAGAACACAACAAGACAAAGTTACACTTGCTCAAAATATCTCAATATTATTAATGATGTGATAATTATTCATTTACATTGTAGTAGCCTTTATATAGACATGTAAACATCATTTCAAAATTAAGTAGGAAAAGAAATCTTAACGTAAATAGAAATAGAAACCCCAAATAAAAGAGAAAACTAAAATTCTAATTTAATTAGAAAACATAATAATCCTAAATAAAATAGAAAACTAATGCTATGTAAAGTAAATAATTTAAACCAAATAAGGAATTTTTAAAGCCCTAATTTTCTCATGTGGCATTAGAATTTAGTAGCGCAGAGCTATTCTTCTTCTTGCACATAAAAGTAAGTGATTATTTTTTATGAGGTTTTGGAAACTTTTATAACAGCCTTAGAATCTTGTAAAATAGCTTCTTTGTCTTGCACTTCCATAATTAAGTCTTGTAAAGTCTCTTTCATCCTTTTTGTCCTTGCCCTGGTCATTAGACCACCGATTCCTTACAAAAGATCTTGAAAATATTTGGGAATGTTAACATGAACCATTTGGCCACGTCTCGATCTCCATTAACATTCAAAATAATGAATACTCAATATTGAATAACAAACCATAAGCAATACAATTTTTAGAAAATAATTTTCTTAGATAGGCTACATCTTTACCCTATTTCAAAAAATTTAGTTTCTCATTAAATAATGAAAAATCAAATAAAATTTAAATATTCTAAACATAAAAGTGCGAAAAAAAAGATCTAAAAAGAATTGATTCTAACTCTCTTCTTCTCTTTCTTGGAAAAGCCATTTTTGACTCTTTCGTTTTCGATATGAAATGCACTAAAACGATTCTTATGCTATGATAAGTAACAAGACGTGTTGCCTGTATCAAAATAAAGTAGCTTTTCGTGTCCATTTTACAATTAACAAATTTAGCCTTGAAAATTGTCCCATTTTTTACTCCATCGTTTTTTAAATAAAATGCATTGATGATGTGAGAGGTGCCAACAACATGAAGAAACTGAATACCAAACGTGATATTGAACTTTGTCAACAATGTGACAAAAGCCAATTACCAATGTAATATTAAATTTTGCCAACAATGCAACAAAACCCAAAACCAAATGTGATACGGAATCTCAAAATTTTCAAAATACAAATTTGTTGAGCCTTGACCTGTTACTTAGTAAGATAGGAATAGAAAACCACGGTTGTTTTAAAGACGTTATATCAAGAATCTTAAGAACCACTCAAGAATCAAGATGATAGGTCTAGTTATTGAATGCCATAAGAATATAATTCTTAATAAGTTCACAAGTTCTTAAAAGAACTTAAAAAGAAATTCTCTCATTAATAACAATATTCTTAGAACCAATGTTTTGAATTCCAACACAATGTTAGCCCCATATATATACTAATATAAATCCCAAATAAAATAAAATTTTAAAATTAAGTAGGAATAAAAAATCTTAGCTTAATAGACTTCCTAAATTAAAAAGAAAAATTATATTTATAATCTAACTACGAAACATAACAATTATAAACAAGTTAAGAAACTAATTCCATATAGAATAAGGAATCTTCAAAAACCCAGATTATTTATGAGGTGTTAAGAATTAGTAGTGTAAGGCTATTTTATTCTTCTTTTCTTGTAATTTAGCCTATCTATTGTAATTTAGCCCACTTGAAAAGCGTAATGGATTATGTGAATGCTGCCTTTGAGTCTCTTTAAGCCCTCGTGAGAGTTTCCCATATTGTGTGCATAGTTACGTAGCTTTGTTTGCATCAACCAAAAAGATCCTCACACGAGGGTGTGTTACAGAAGATGTGGTCCGTCTCAAAATGAAGTCGTTTTTTGTGTCTATTTTGCGTTTGACTATTTTAGTCTCGAAAATCGTTCCATTTTTGAAATAAAATACACAAGAATGATCCTCATGCGATGTTGATTAATAAGACACATGACCCGTCTCAAAAAGAAGTGGTTTTTCCTCTCCGTTTTGCCTTTGACAATTTTTGCCTCGAAAATCGTCCTATTTTTGACTTCTTTATTTTCAAAATAAAACCTACCCAAATGATCATCTCACAATGATAAGTAATAAGACGTATAGCCTGTCTCGAAATAAAGTCATGTTTCGTGCCCATTTTGCATTTGATAATTTCAGCCCCGAAAATCATCCCATTTTCAACTCTTTTGTTTTCAATATGAAACACACCAGAACTATCCTCACGCGACGTTGAGCAACAATACGTGTGGCTCTCTCAAAACAAAGTCATTTTTTGTGTTTGCTTTGCGTTTGACAATTTCATCCCTGAAAATCGTCTCATTTTATACTTCTTTGTCTTAGAAATAAAATACACAAGAATGTTCTACATGCGATGGTGAGTGACAAGACTTGTGACCTATCTTAGAATAAAGTTATTTTTCATATCCGTTTTGCATTTGACAATTTCGGCCCCGAAAATCATCCCATTTTTTACTCCTCCGTTTACGAAATAAAATATATAGGAACGATTCTCATGCGATAGTGAGTAACAAGATGCATGGTCTCAAAACGAAGTTGCTTTTCCTATCTAATTTGAGTTTGACAATTTTGGCCTCGAAAATTGTCCCATTTTTTACTCTTTTTTTTTTTAAATGAAACGCACCGAAACAATTCTCACGTGATAGTGAGTAATAGGATGCATGACCCGTCTCAAAATGAAATCGTTTTTTATGTCAGTTTTGTATTTGACAATTTTGGCCCCCAAAATTTTCCCATTTTGACTCCTCCATTTTTGACGTGAAATGTATTGGAATGATTCTCATGCAATGGTAAGTACCAAGACGTGTGACCCGTCACAAAACGTAGTTGTTTTTCGTGTCCCTTTTGTGTTTGACAATTTTGGCCCCAAAAATCGTCCCATTTTTTACTCCATTTTTTATATGAAAATGTATCGGAACAATCCTCATGCAATGGTGAGTAACAAGATATTTTGATGTAAACAAAGTTGCGCAACTATGCATATAAGAGGGAAAACTCTCATGTGGGCTTGGAGAGAGTCAAGAGCAGCATTTATATGATTCAATAAGCTTTCCAAGTGGCCCAAATTACAAGAGATGGGCTGAATGCATGACGAAAATTCAAGTAAGCTACAAAAAAAAGAATAAAATAGTCCTGTGCTACTAATTCCTAATGCTGCATGAATAATGTAGGCTTTTGAAGAATTCTTGTTTCACACAAAATTAGTTTCCTACTTTATTTAGAATTGTTATTTTTATGTTTGTTAATAAAATTAGGATTATAGTTTTTTTCCTTTAATTTAGTATTTCTATTCCTATTTAAATTAGGATTTTCTATTTCTCCTTAATTTTAGATTTCCAATTTTATTTTAATTAGGATTTATTTTAGATTATGTATATGGGGCTAATATTATATTGAAATTTAAAACATTGGTTCTCAGAATACTGTTTTCAATGAGAAATAAATTATTTCTTTAATTCCTTTAAGAACTTGTGAACTTATCAAAAAATTATATTTTTATGGCATTTAACAACTAAACTTATCACCTTACTTCTTGAGTAATTTTTGAGATTTCTAGTGTGACATCTTCAAACAACTGTAGTTTTTGGTTTTTATCTTGCTAGATAATAAATTAAGGCTCAACAAATTTGTATTTTGAAAATCTTGAATTTTTGTATCACATTTGGCGTTGCGTTTCTATCACTCGTTATCAAAGTTCACATCAATTTGATATCAAAGCTTTGGTTTCAAGATTTGAGGACAAATCTTCGTCAAGAGGGGGAGAATGATGCAAACAAAGTTGTGTAACCTTGTATATAAGAGGGAGAACTCTCACGTGGGCTTTGAGAGAGTTAAGAGCAACATTAACATGATTCAATAAGCTTTCTAAGTGGGCCAAATTACAAGAGATTAGCTGAATGCATGATACAAATTCAAGTGCTGTAAGAAGAAGAATAAAATAGCCCTACACTACTAATTCCTAATGCCTCATGGATAATGTGGGCTTATAAAGAATTATTGTTCCATTCAAAATTAATTTCTCAGTTTGTTTAAGATTATTATTTTTATGTTTATTAATTAGATTAGGGTTATAGTTTTTTCCTTTAATTTAGAATTTCTATTCTTATTTAAGTTAAGATTTTCTATTTCTACTTAATTTTAGATTTCTATTTCTATTTTAATTAGGATTTATATTAGCCTATATATATAGAGTTAACATTATATTGAAATTAAGAACATTGGTTCTTAAAATATTGTTTTCAATGTGATACCGAAAAATGGAGGTATGTGGGAAAATTAATGTTTTCTATTTCAAGCTCTATTCCTAATATTAACAACAAAGGGATACAGAAACACTACCCTAAAATTGTTATTAAAGGTTGTAGAGTTTCAAAGAAAACATTCACCACTTTATGAAAAATTTTCCAAGAGATACAGAGTATAAAATACAAGAATTTTATTAAACTCAACTCAAAATAATTTGATTTCAAAACTACAAACTTGAAGCCTTTATATAGGCTTTTATAAGGAAAGAAATGTTAAAGATTAGACCAACAACCTGTAGAAATTTCAATGGTTAGGCCAACAACCATAACCTAACTTTGATAAATGAATACAAACATTTAAAATTCTTTGAAAATAAACTAAAAAAGCTAAAACTTTGAATTACAACTCATCAAATCTTCTGTTATCTAGAAATTAAACAAAACACGTTGAATTTAAGCTAAAAAATCTCTAAAATTCGTGTATCCAGATTTTATTCTGAAAATGAATATGCTGTGAAGAAGTTATCATAACTTTTTCTAGAGAACTCCAAATGATAAACCGTAAATTTCTATAGAAAGCTTACTTCTTCAACTTTCCATTAGCGCCAACCTCGTTCTGAAATATTGTTTCAGTGAATACAATTTAAATTCTGAAATCACCCCTCGACAGTATCTTCATAACTTAGTAAATTAAAGTAATCTTCTTGAACTTATTGGCACTTAAGTTCTGCTCTTAATGTTCGGACACTCCCATGTTACAATGAGAAATAAATTATTTCTTTTGTTTTTTTAAAAACTTGTGAACTTATCAAACATAATATTCTTGTGGCGTTCAACAACTAAACTTATCACCTTGCTTCTTGAGTGATTCTTGATATTTTTGGTGTAACGTCTTTAAACAACTATAGTTTTTGGTTTTTATCTTACTAAATAATGGGTCAAAACTCAACAAACTTACATCTTAAAAATCTTGAGGTTCTGTATTTCATTTGGTGTTTGGTTTCTATCATATAATTGGCAAAGTTTAATATCACATTGGTTTTGGATTTTGTTACATTGTTAACAAGGTTTAATATCATATTTGGTGTTGAGTTTTGTTTTGTTTAGAATAATCTTCAAAGCCCTAATTTTCTATACAGTATTAGAATTTAGTAGTGCAAGCTATTCTTTTTCTTGCACATAAAGATAAGTGATTATAATGTGAATAAAGCTACACGAGCATGCATATAAGAGGGAGAACTTTCATGTGGGCTTAGAGGGACTTAAAGGCAGCATTCACATAATCCATTAAGCTTTCCTAGTGCATTAAATTATAAGAATGAGCTAAATGTATAACAAAAATTCAAGTAGGCTGCAAGAAGAAGAATAAAATAGCCTTGCTCTATTAATTCCTAATGTCACATGGATCATTTAGGCTTTTGAAGATTTCTTGTTTTATATAGAATTAGTTTTCTAATTTGTTTAAAATTGTTATTTTTATTTTTTTTAATTAGATTAGATTATTCTTTCATTTAGAACTTGTATTCTTACATAAATTACGATTTTCTATTCCTACTTAATTTTGGATTTTTATTTTATTTAAAATTTATATTAGCCTGTATATATGAGTTAACATTGTGTTAAAATTCAGAATATTGGTTCTCAAATATTATTTTTAATGAGAAATAAATTATTTCTTTAGTTCTTTTAAGAACTTGTGAATTTATCAAGAATTATATTCTTGTAACGTTCAAAAACTAAACTTTTAAACCTTGATTCTTGAGTGGTTCTTGAGATTTTTAGTATGGCGTATTTAAAACAACCGTAATTCTTAATTCTTATCTTGTTAGATAACAGGTCTAGGCTCAATAAATTTGCGTATTGAAAATTTTGGAGTTCCATATCACGTTTGATATCAGATTTCTGTCATATAGTTGATAAGGTTTATTATCACGTTGGTTTTGGGTTTTGTCACATTGTTGACAAGTTTCAATATCATATTTAGTATTGGGTTTTATCACGTCATTGGTGAGGTTTACATCTAATTCAAAAAATAGGTAACAAAGCCAAATGATAAAAACTCACTAGACGACCTACTCTAAAAACTCTTGAATCAGTTGTTATGCGTATCCTAAGAACTAAAAAATAAGTTGCAAATGATCATATTAGAATTTAAGGAAATAAATTCTTAAAATTCTAATCTTGAAGACGCCACAAAGGCTTATAACTCTTTTGATAAGTCAAGATATTATATTGTACCAAAAATATAAAAAGATAAAGCCATACTCACTGAAAATATCTCAATATTATTAATGATGTGATAATAAACTCGTTTTACATAGTTGTACCTTTTATATAAGCATGAAAACATCATTATCCTACATAAATAGAAATCTAAAATTAAGTAGGAATAAAAATTCTAACTTAAAAAAAAAACTATAATCCTAATCTAATTAAAAAATATAATAATTGTAAAGAAAGTAGGAAACTAATTTTATATAAAATAAATAATCTAGACAAAATAAGGAATCTTCAAAACCCTAATTTTCCACGCAGCATTAGAATTTAGTAGCATAAAGCTATTCTTCTTCTTGCACATAAAGATAAGTGATTATCTTTGATGAAACTTTGAAAACTTCTAGAACAACTTTAAAATCTTCTAGAATAACCTCTTTGTCATGCACTTCCATGATTAAGTTTTGTAAAGCTTTTTTCATCCTTTTTGTCTTTGCCCTAATCATTAGACCACTGATATCTTGCAAAGGATCTTCAAAGTTTTTAGAAATGTTAGCTTGAACCATTTGACAGTACCTCAATCGCTATTATTCTCTCCCTCCTTGAAAAGATTCGTCTTCGAATCAGTTACATCAAATAAAGATAAATTAGCAGCATTAAAAGTCACACTAACATTACCATAGTTGTATGGTAAATCTAGCTTGTAGGCATTATCATTGATTCTCTCTAAGATTTGAAAAGATCCATCTCCTTTAGGCTACAATTTAGATTTCCTTTGAATAAGAAACCTCTCTTTATGCATGTGCAACCAAACCCAATCTTTAGGTTCAAAAACAACCTTCAAACGTCCCTTATTATCTTGCTTAGCATATTGCTCATTCTTCCTTTCAATATTAGCTTGAACTTTGGCACGTAAATCCTTCACAAAATCTGCCTTTTTCTTACCATCAAAATGAGCATGTTAATTAATAAGTAAAGGTAAAATATCCACAGAAGTTAAAGGATTAAAGTCATAAACAATTTTAAAAGGTGAAAAAGAAGTAGTAGAATGAACAAATGTATTATATGCACACTTAATAAATGGCAAACACTTCTCCCATTACTTTTAAGTTTTTTTGAATGATAGCATGCAACAAATTTTTGCTATAAACTAAAATATCATCAAAGTAAACTGTCATAAATTTCCCTATGAAAGCACATAGGACATGATTCATTAACCTCATAAATGTACTAGGTGTATTTGTTAAGTCAAAAGGCATTATTAACCACTCATACAATCATATTTAGTTTTAAATGCTATCTTCCATTCATCTCCTCTTTTATACGAATTTGATAATAATCATTCTTTAAATCAATTTTAGATAACAAACAAGAGCCATACAATTCATCAAGTATATCATCTAATCTAGAAATAAGATGTCTATACTTAACCACTATTTTGTTAATGACTCGGCAATCCACACACATACACCATGTTCCATCTTTCTTTGGAACTAGGATGAGAGAAGCCAAACATAGGGTAAGACTCTCCCTTACAAAACCCCTTTTGCACCAACTTATCTACTTGCCTTTGTATCTTCTTTATTTCCTCGAAATTAGCTCTATAAGTAAGTCAATTTGGCATTGTAAAACTGGGTATGAAGTCTATGTGATGCTCAATACCTCTTAGGAAGGTAACCCATAGGGAATCTCCTCGGAAAATAAGTTCGCAAACTTTTGTAATAAAGACACAATAACACTAGGTAAAGAGAGGTTAAGATCATTGGTAAAAAAGTAAAAATCTCTGTACATAAGCATAAGTAGTTGCTGCCTTGTAATTATAACGCTCTTAACCTTATTTTTTTCAGCAAATACACTCATTCTCTTACTTTTCTCTTTTCTTTTTGCACACTTTTCTCTCCAATCTTCCTCGGCCTAACTCTTTCCAGTTGCACTTTTCCTCTCAATCTCACTTACTCTCTTTGCTTTTGCTTGTTTACTTTCCTTCTTTTTCTTTTCCTCTTGCTCACAAAGTTGTTCTTCTCTCATTTTACACTCTCTTGCTATTCTAATCTGATCTTCATAAGCTTGCAAAGACGTAAGATGGGTTAGTACAACAATTCGGTTATTCATTATAAAAGAATAACGATTTTTATACCATCATGTGTAACCTTCCGATTAAATTGTCATGGTCAGCCAAGCAATATATGACTAGCATGCATTGGTACCACATCACATAGAATCTCATCCTTATACTTGCCAATTGAAAAAGAAATTAGAACTTGCTTGGTTATCCTCACTTCTCCGCATTCATTCAGCCATTGTAATTTGTGTAGTTGAGAATGCTTTATGGTATGCAAATACAGCTTATCTACCAACAAAGTACTAGCAACATTAATACAACTTTCACCATTAATAATCATGGTACATACCTTATCCTTCACATGGCATCTTGTGTGAAAATATGCTCTCGTTGCTCTTCATCAAGATCATCCTTAGGCTATATACTAAAGGCTCTCCTTGTAACCAACAAATCACCATGCAAGGGTTTTTCAACTTCAACATCAGAACAATTCTCCAATGGTGGCATCTCAGCCTCACTTGAGCTAGCACTTTCTATTTCTCCATTCTTCAACATAATTATAACTCTTTTGTTTAGGCATTAAGAAGCAATATGCCCAAATCCTTGGCACCTAAAACATTTAAGATCTCGTAAATTAGAAAAAGTTTTAGTTTCACTTTTACCTTTACGAATAGCAATCTAAACGTTTTCGACTTCTTAAAATGAAATCTTTTTTTGTGTCCATCTCGCGATTGACAATTTCAGCCCCAAAAATCGTATATTTTTTACTTCTCCGTTTTCAAAATAAAATACATTGCAAAGATCCTCACACAATGATGAGTAACAAGAAGTGTGGCCCGTCTCAAAATGAAGTTCATTTTTCTGTCCATTTTGAGATTGACAATTTTAGCCCCAAAAATTGTACATTTTTTTACTTCTCCGTTTTCAAAATAAAGTGCACCACAATAATCCTTATGCAATGATGAATAACAGGACATGTGACCCATTTCAAAACGAACCCGTTTTTTATGTGTGTTTCGTATTAGGCAATTTCGATGTTGAAAATCGTACATTTTTAACTTCTTTGTTTTCGACATTAAATGCACTACAATGATCTTCACGCAATGGTAAATAACGAGACATGTGGCCCGTCTTGAAAGGAAGTCATTTTTTGCGTGCTTTTTCCATTTGACAATTTTAGCCTTGAAAATTGTACATTTTAAATTTTTCCATTTTCGAACTAAAATGCATCACAATCATCCCAACGCGATGCTGAATAACAAGACGTATAGCCTGTCTCAAAACAAAATAGTTTGTTTGTGTTTTTTTTTCGCGTTTAACATTTTTGGCTCTGAAAATGGTATATTATCGACTTCTTCGTTTTCAAAATAAAATCCACCATAATCATCCTTACACGATGGTGAGTATTAAGACATGTTGCCCGTCTCGAAACAAAATCGTTTTTTGTGTGCATTTTGTATTTTACAAATTAAGCTCCGAAAATTGTACATTTTCGTATTCTCCGTTTTCGAAATAAAATGCATTTTAAAGATCTTCACACAATGGTGAGTAACAACATGGGTGGCTTGTCTCAAAATAAAGTCGTATTTAGTGTGCGTTTCATGTCTGAGAATTTCGACCTGAAAATCGCATATTCTCAACTTCCCCGCTTTTGAAAAAAAAGCACCGTAATGATACTCACATAATGGTAGTAACAAGATTTGTGGCCTGTCTCAAAACGAAATTATTTTTTCTATCCGTTTTGCGATTGACAATTTTGACCTCGAAAATTGTACATTTTTTACTTCTTATTTTCGAAATGAAATGTACCATAATCATCCTCACATGATAGTGAGTAATAAGTTACTTTATGTGTCTGTTTCAAGATTGACAATTTCAGCCTAAAAAATTGTACATTTTTTACTTCTCTGTTTTCGAAATAAAGTGCAACACAATCATCTTCACGTGATGGCGAATAACAAAACATATGGACCCTTTCCAAATGAAGTCATTTTTTGTACGCGTTTTGCGTTTGATAATTTTGGCCATGAAAATCGTACATCTTCAACTTCTTTGTTTTCGAAAAAAAATACATTATAACGATCCTCACGCAATGGTATATAACAAGACATATGGCCCATCTCAAAATGAAGATGTTTTACAGGTCCGTTTTACGTTTGACTATTTTGGCCCCGAAAATCGTACATTTTCAACTTCTCTATTTTTGAAATAAAATACATCGTAACGATACTCACACGATGGTAAGTAACAAGATGTGTCGCCCATCTTAAAACGAAGTCGTTTTTTAAGTTTGTTTCGCTTTTGACAATTCTGACCTTAAAAATCGTACGTTTTCAACTTTTCTGTTTTCGAAATAAAATATCTCGTAACGATCCTCACAAGATGATGAGTAACAAGACGTGCAGCCCATCTAGAAATAAAGTAATTTTTTGAGTCCATTTCATGTCTGACAATTCCGGTCACGAAAATCGTACGTTTTCAACTTTTCTATTTTCGAAATAAATGTGCTGTAACAATCTTCACGTGATGGTGAGTAATAAGATGTGCGATCTGTCTCGAAATGAAGTCATTTTTCAAGTTCATTTCACATTTCACATTTCACAATTTCGTCCCCAAAATCGTACGTTTTAAACTTTTAGATTTTCGAAATAAAATGCATCGCAACAATCTTCACGCGATGGTGTGTAACAAGACATGTGACCCTCGAAACAAAATCATTTTTCATGTTTATTTTGCGTTTGACAATTTCGACCCCAAAAATCGTATGCTTTGAACATTTCTGTTTTTGAAATAAAATGTACCATAATGATTTTCATGCGATGGCAAGTAACAAGACGTGTGGCCCTAATACGAATCTCGCCAATAATGTAAGGAAACCCAACACCGAATATAGTAAAGAACCCCAAGATTTTCCTGAGACGCAAGTTTATTGAGCCTTGACCCGATACCTATCTAGATAAGAACCAGGAATATAAATACTCAAACACCATACCAATAATCCTTAAGAAAACACTTAAGAATGTAGATGATAAGTTTAGTTATTTTGAACGCAACAAGAAATTAAACTTGAAGAGTTCAAGAACAAGAACTTGTAAAAAATAAGTTAACACTCAAAATTGCTTGTTTAATTCCAAAAAATGAAAGCCTTTTTATAGGCAAATATAAAGGAAAAATGTCAAAGGTTAAGCCAACAATTCTACCTAACAATTTGAAAAATTAAATGCAAACTTTATGACTTTTAAAACTGCAAATTTTAAACATAAAAACGTAATAAATGACGTCATATGTATATGACATAAGTAATGACGTCGTACGTGTATGATGTAAATAATTACATCATTTTAAGATTCTTAAAAATTACACAAATAAACTATAATTTTCGAACATTGTCATATTAGTCTTCTTAAACTCTGATCGCTTGAATGATGTTCACTGAGCCTAATTCTTCAAGACGTGTATCTTGAATTTTGTTTGAATCACACATCTTTTTAATTAATCCACTCGGAAAATTTAGCAAATCATATAAATGCTGCAATTAAGTGTCCTTAGCCTTATGTGTGAGTTTCTCCTCTTGTTTGCCTAGTTGCGCAACTTCGTTTGCATCATTCTCCTCCTCTTAAAAAGGATCTGTCCTCAAATCGCTACCTACATCAAAAGAAGAAAAGTCAGAAACATTAAAATTTGTACTAACTCCATACTCACCTGGTAGTTCAAGTTTGTAGTTATTATTATTAATGCGATCCACTACTTGAAATGGTTCATCTCCCCTTGATAGAAGTTTAGATCATCTTTACTCGGAAAAATAATCCTTCATCATATGCAACCAAACCCAATCTCTTAGTTCAGGTAAAACAAGTAAAGGTGTATTAGTCAATTTTGCTTTGATGAGTTTGAATGCCTTTTCTTGCTCTTCTTCATGACTTCGGTTAAGAGTGCAGTTATACTACTAAAATCTCAAACAAAGCACCGATAAAAACTGACCAATCCATGAAAGCTTTTTACTTAATTCGTTGAAGTAGGCATTGGACATTCTTAAATCGCCTTCACCTTCTCCTCATCGACCTCAATCTCTTTAACACTTATAACAAAACCAAGAAACACAAGCTTATCCGTGCAAAATGTACTTTTCTTGATAGGTTTTCAAGATGTCACATTTTATACCTTGTAATAAAACTAATGATGCCACTAACATTGCAAATCTGTTCTTTAGGGAAGTAGTGCGTGTGCATGGCATTCCAAAAACTATTGTTAGTGATAGAGATGTGAAGTTTATAAGTCATTTTTGGAAAGTTTTATAGAGTAAATTGGGTACTAAATTGTTATTTTCTACTACTTGTCACCCACAAACTGATAGTTAAACAGAAGTTGTGAATAGGACTTTAGGAACTTTGTTGCGTGCTATTGTCCAAAAGAATTTGAAGAATTGGGAAGAGTGCATTCCATTTGTTGAATTCGCATATAATAGAGTTGTGCATTCTACCACTGGTTTTTCACCTTTTGAAATTGTTTATGGCTTTAACCCACTAACCCATTTAGATTTAGTTCCTTTACCTTGTGATGAAAGAACTAGCTTAGATGGGAAAATGAAGGTAGAATTGGTGAGAAAACTACATGCAGATGTGCGCAAGAACATTGAAAAGAAGAATCAACAAATTACAAATCAAGCAAACAAAGGACGAAGGCGCGTTGTATTCGAGCCTGGTGATTGGGTTTGGGTACATATACGAAAGGAAAGGTTTCCAACTCAAAGAAAGTCAAAGCTTCATCCAAGAGGAGATGGTCCCTTTCAAGTTGTTGAGAAAATCAATGATAATGCCTACAAATTGGATCTTCCTAGTGAGTATACTGTGAATGCAAGTTTTAATGTGGTTGATCTTTCTCCTTTTGATGTAGATGGTGAAGATTCATGGACGAATCATCTTGAGGAGCCAAAGAATGAAGCAAATACGGATTCACAAGAGTAATGATCCAATTCAGCTACTTAGTGGTCCTGTTACAAGAACAAGAATGAAGAAATTCAAGGATGCATTGAATGGGATGATCTTGCAACAATTCAGGAGTGCAAGAAAGAGTCAAATATCAAACTTGGACTTCAAAACGATAATCAGAGCTTGGTAACATTGACACAAGTACAAGAAGGCAAAACTTGAAGATTAAAGCTTCTATGAAATTCGAATTCTCAAATCTGTACAAGGCCATATTAGAATGATGTTTCAAGGCTAAGCAAGCATGTTCAAGTCTTTTATTTGCAATTCGAATAAGATCTTCATCGTGATGAAAGTTTCGGATTTCATGTGTCATTTAGGCTAAGTTGCTGCTCAAGCCCATTATCTATCTTAGTATTATTTATAAAAATATATTATTTAATTTGTTATGTGTTTGGGCTGTTAATGTTAATTATTAAGCCCAAATTCAGTTTGTTTTAATTTAAATTAGAATAAGTATAGTCTTGTAGCCAAACACTCCATTTAGAGTCACTTATGTCTTGTATCCTTATATATTTAGTCACATGCTCTCATGGAAAGATCATTAATCTTTAAATAAAATAAAATTGAAAGTATTTCTCTTGTTTTGATTCTTACTTGAATCAAGATTCTTATAATGAAAGATAATTACTTTGAGGGTATTTTATTTTATTTTAAGATTCTATTTCACAAGTTGAAATTGGGTTGCAAATTTAGGTAAATCTGATTTAACTTTCCAAGAGGTTACTTCCATGTGTAAAGATATTGGGTCTCAAGTTTAATATACTTGGAGTTCATATCAATTTGTTTTCGTTTTGTGTCTATTATATCAAAAAGTAAAAAAAAAAAAAAGGAGTGTTTCCTTTGAATTCACAGCAGTGTCAAATTTGGGTTGTATCAATCTTCAATTCGGTTGATTTAGTCATTGTCTATTCGTTTCTTTTGTGTTTCTTTCTATTTATTTTTGTTTGGTCACTCCTACGTTTTTGGAGGTGAAAAAAAAGAGAGAAAAGCAAAGCATTCGGCCAAGAAAAGAAAAAGAAAGAAGAAAAAGAAAATTTGACAATTAAGGCTGTGTGGGGGAAGCATATAGTACAATCTAATTTTTAGTTTGGAAAGGATAAAAAAAAGGGGGGGACAGATGTTGTACGAAAATAAGGAGAATAAAAAGAAAAATTAAATTGTTTCAAGAAGTTTGATCAAATCAAGTCTACATTCCAAAACAAGTTAAGATTTGCTTCCTAATCTTTCCATAATCTTTGGTTGACTTTCCTATTCTTGTACTAATTTTTTTTTCTGTTCTTAATATTTCCTTTATCATTTCTAAAATTATTTTCTAGTCCTTGTGCTTTCCTAATTTGTTGCCTATCTGATTTCATTTTTTTTTCTGTTATAAGTATTTAGTTCCTCTTTAATTTTAATTTACCTTAGTTTTATTTTATTTTCATTGTATTTAGTAAGTTTGTACAAATTTTGATTTTTACAACTAATCTTAATAAGAGAATTAGAGTGGAAAAAGGCTTAATGTGAACTCATCTAGAGAAAAGCCATAAATTAAGTGTGAAACACGAGCGAACTTAAGTGATAACATTACTTGAGTGAAACACGTGAAGGAGTGAAGTGAGAAAGCTATTCTTTTATTTTACTAACCTTGTCTTGCAGGATGAGTGGACAAGTAAGAAATCCACAAGGTAAGATAGATCGATTCCAAGCCTTAACCAAGTTGTTGCAAGCCATGAATAGAAAATATAGAGAGTTGGTTGATAGAATGGAGAGGCTGGAGGTTTCAGCCACAAGGGGGCAGCCACCTAATGCTCTTAATCCAACCATACAAGCTAGGCGAGTACCAAGAAAAGCTCAATTAGATGATGGCTTTAATGATGGTGAATTGCTTGATGACAATGGAGAGGAAGAGGAGATGAGACCGAGGGCAAGAAACAACAATAATAACAACATTGGGGTCAAACTGAAAAATCCATCATTTTATGGAAGAATGGATCCTAAGGAATACTTGGATTGGGAAACGAAGATTGAATTAGTATTTGATTGCAATGACTACATTGAATCCAAGAAGTTGAAGCTTGTCGTGGCTGTTTTCGAAGCTTATGCTATTACTTGGTGGGATGATACTAAGCAAAAGCGAAGGAGAAATAGGGAAAGTCCCATTGACGAGTGGAGAGATCTGAAATCCATCATTCGCAAGAGATTTGTACCAAGCTACTACTATAGAGAATTGTACAATCGACTTCAAAATCTCACTCAAGGGTCTAAGAGTGTTAAGGAATACTACAAGGAGACGGAGGTAGCAATGATAAGAGCAAATGTAGAGGAAGATAATGAAGCTAGAATGGCAAGATTCCTCAATGGTTTGAACAAGGAGATTTCTAATGTGGTTGAATTGCAGCAATATATAGAGCTAGAAGACTTGCTTCACCTTGCATTGAAGGTTGAGAAGCAACTGAAAAAGAGAGGTCGTACAAGTCAGTTTTCCTCCTATACTTCTTCATTCAAATCAAATTGGAGGAAAGATGATAAGGCTTCATCATCCAAGCCTAAAATCGAATCCAAAGAGTTTTCCAAAACATCCAACCCAAGCAAAGACAAAGGTAAGCTTGATTTTACTACTAACACAAGAAATATTAAATGTTTTAAGTGTCAAGGTGCAGGACATTACAAACAGGATTGCCCAAATCAAAGAACCATATTCATGCTTGAGGGAGAGTACTATTCGGCCAGTGAAGAGGAGAATGAACAAGAGATGATGCCACCTCTTGAAGATACAAGTGATGAAGAAGGGGATGAGCAATTTACTATGGCTGAAAGTGGTAAGCGTCTTGTATCAAGAAAAGTTTTGAATATGTATGTCCAACAGGAAGAATGTGAGCAAAGAGAGAATTTTTTCCATACTAGGTGTCTTATAAAGGATAAGGTTTGTGATGTGATAATTGATGGTGGCAGTGTAACTAATGTTGCTAGTACTACTCTTGTAGAAAAGTTGGGGTTACCTACTTTAAAACATTTACATCCTTACAAGTTGAAGTGGCTTAATAATTGTGGGGAAATGAGGGTGACAAAGTAAGTTCTTGTTGCCTTCAAAATAGGCAAGTATAGAGATGAGTTGTTGTTTGATGTAGTGCCCATGCATGTTGGTCATCTCTTGTCGGGACGCCTTTAGAAATTTAATAGAAGGGTGTTGCATAATGGTTTCACAAATCATTACACTTTTAAGAAGGATGGGAAGAAAATTACTCTTATACCACTTTCACCTGAAGAAGTTTATGAGGGTGAGCTTAGAAGAATGCAAAGTCAAAGAGAAAACAAAAGTGAGGAGAAAAGAGTGAGTGAAGGTGTAATAAAAGAGAGTGAGTTATCAAAAGAAAAGAGTGGCAAAAATAATGAGAAAGAAAATAAAGTGAGTTCGAATGGAGAGGGGCAGAATTGAAATAAGGGAAAAAGAGTGGAGAAAAAAGAAACAATTGAGTGTGAAAAGAAACAAGTGAGCTTTTATGCAAAAAGGAGTGATATTAAGGAGGCTTGGTTTTCAAACAAAAGTATACTTGTACTTATGTACAAGGAACTTTACTTAAATACTATTGACCTTAATACTTCTTTGTCTACTGCATTTGTTTCTCTTTTACAGGCTTATGAAGATGTTTTTTCCGAGGAGATACCCAATGAATTGCCACCCATTAGGGGTATCGAGCATCATATCGATTTCATTCCTGGAACTTCAATTCCAAATAAATCAGCCTATAGGAGTAATCCTGAGGAGACAAAGGAGCTTCAAAGGCAAGTTGAGAAGTCGTTAACCAAGGAATATGTTAAAGAAAGTATGAGTCCATGTGCTGTTCCTATTCTGTTGGTATCTAAGAAAGATGGCTCTTGGCGTATGTGTGTTGATTGTCGTGCAATTAATAACATTACGGTAAAGTATCGCCATTCTATTCCTAAGCTAAATGATATGCTTGATGAATTGCATGGCTCTACTATCTTTAGCAAAATTGATTTGAAAAGTGGATATCATCAAATTCACATGAGAGAGAGCGATGAGTGGAAAACTACATTCAAAATAAAATATGGCTTGTATGAATGGTTAGTTATGCCTTTTGGCTTAACTAATGCACCTAGTATTTTCATGAGGCTTATGAAACATGTTTTGAAAGATTTAATTGAAAAATTTGTTGTTGTATACTTTGATGATATTCTTGTGTATTCTAAAAATTCGAATGAACATGTGGAATATTTAAGGGCTGTACTTGATATTTTGAGAAAGAAAAGTTATATGCTAACCTTAAAAAGTGTTCTTTTTATTTAGATCGAATTGTGTTTTTAAATTTCGTAGTAAGTGCTCAAGGTGTTGAAGTTGATGAAGAGAAGGTAAGTGCTATTAAAAATTGGCCTACTCCTAAATCAGTAAGTGAGGTAAGAAGTTTCATGGATTAACTAGTTTTTATAGACACTTTGTAAAAAATTTTAGCACCATTGCAGCACCCCTTACAGAGGTAATTAAAAAGAATTATACTTTTAAGTGGGATAAAGAACAAGAGCATGCATTTACTTTATTGAAAGATAAGCGTTGTAAGGCACCCATTCTTGCTTTGCCTAACTTTGCTAATACTTTTGAACTTGAATGTGATGCATCAGGATTGGGCATTGGCGCTGTTCTTATACAGGAAAATAGGTCAATCGCCTACTTTAGTGAAAAGCTCAATGGCGCCTCATTGAATTATCCTACTTATGATAAAGAGTTTCATGCTTTGATTAGAGCTTTGAAAAACTGGCAGCATTACTTATGGTCTAAGGAATTTGTTATTCATACTGATCATCAATCTTTGAAGTTCATAAAAGGGCAAGGTAAGTTGAACAAACGACATGCCAAATAGGTCGAATTTATTGACACTTTTCCTTATGTGATTAAATACAAGCAAGGTAAAAACAATGTTGTGGCCGATGCACTTTCAAGAAAGTATACTTTACTTAATGCTTTAGATGTAAGAATGCTTGGATTTGAACATATAAAACTCTTTATGATGATGATATTTGACTTTTCTAGCATTTTCAAAGCATGTGAGAAAGCTGCATATGGTAAGTTCTATAGAATGGATGGGTTTTTGTTTAAGGAAAATAAATTGTGCATACCGATTTGTTCTTTGAGAGAATTGCTTGTAAAAGAGTCTCACGGGGGTGGTTTAATGAGACATTTTGGCATTACAAAAACTTTAGACACTTTAGATGAACACTTCTATTGGCCTAAAATGAAAAAGGATGTGTAAAGAGTTTGTGATAGATGTGTTATGTGCAAACAAGTTAAATCTAAAGTTTTGAATCAACGTTTGTATACTCCTTTAGCTGTTTCTAGTGAACCTTGGACTAATATTTTCATGAATTTTGTTTTTGATTTACCTAGATCAAAAAGGGGGAAAGATTTTATTTTTGTAGTGGTTGATAGATTTTCCAAGATGTCACATTTTATACCTTATAATAATACTGATGATGCCACTAACATTGCAAATTTGTTCTTTAGGGAAATAGTGGGTTTGCATGGCATTCCAAAAACTATTGTTAGCGATAGAGATGTGAAGTTTCTAAGTCATTTTTGAAAAGTTTTGTGGAGTAAATTGGGTACTAAATTGTTATCTTCTACTACTTGTCACCTACAAACTGATGGCCAAATAGAAGTTGTGAATAGGACTTTGGGAACTTTATTGCGTGCTATTGTCCAAAAGAATTTGAAGAATTGGGAAGAGTGCATTCCATTTTTTGAATTCGCATATAATAGAGTTGTGCATTCTACCATTGGTTTTTTACCATTCGAAATTATTTATGGCTTTAACCCACTAACCCCTTTGGATTTAGTTCCTTTACCTTGTGATGAAAGAACTAGCGTAGATGGGAAAATGAAGACAGAATTAATGAGAAAACTACATGCAGATGTGTGCAAGAACATTGAAAAGAAGAATCAACAAATTACAAGCCAAGTAAACAAAGGACGAAGGCACGTTGTATTCGAGCCTGGTGATTAGGTTTGGGTACATATGCCAAAGAAGAGGTTTCCAACTCAAAGGAAGTCAAAGCTTCATCCAAGAGGAGATGGTCCCTTTCAAGTTGTTGAGAAAATCAATGATAATGCCTATAAATTAGATCTTCCTGGTGAGTATACTGTGAATGCAACTTTTTATATGGCTGATCTTTCTCCTTTTGATGTAGATGGTGAAGATTCGTGGACGAATCATCTTGAAGAGCGAAGGAATAATGCAAATACGGATGCACACAAGAGCAATGATCCAATTCAGTTACCTAATGGTCCCATTACAAGAGCAAGAATGAAGAAATTCAAGGATACATTAAGTGAGATGATTCAAGACTTGTGGGATGATCTTGCAACAATTCAGGAGTTTAAGAAAGAGTCAAATATCAAGTTTGGGCTTCAAGACAATAATCAGTGCTTGGTAACATTCACACAAGTAATAGAAGGCAAAATTTGAAGATTAAAACTTCTATGGAATTCGAATTCTCAAATCTGTACAAGGCCATATTCGAATGATGTCTCATGGCTAAGCAAGCATGTTCAAATCTTTTATTTGCAATTCAAATGAGATCTTCATCATGAAGAAAGTTTCGGATTCCATTGATGCGCAAATTTTAAATACTCGCATGTATACGAATCATTAATAGCTATCGATAAGTTTACTCAGAGGTCGATCTCTCGCGAAATTGTAATGGTTTAAATCTTTATTGTTTCCTGTTAATTACTAACTTATGCAAACATAAAATCGTAAATACTTTAATGCAATCAAATAATAAATTTAGATTTTTTCAATTGAAGTGATTAAATAACTAAATTACAAGAACTTGAAATCTATAAAATTCTGTTGAATTCAATGAAATTAGATGGGGTTTGACTAATTATCTAATCTGATATTGAAATATAAGGTGAATTAAACAACCATTAAGTATTTTAGATTATTAGTTTTTCTACTAAAATTAGAGGATTCCAATGATCATGATAATTCTCACTTACAATTAATTAAATATATCTTTGATATAAGGCTTCTACTTAATTAATTATATTGTTACAAGGAAATCATTTAACCATTTAAATCAAACCAACTCAATGGATTCAATTTAAATACTTGTTCAAAAGAGCTTAATTAAGGTAAGATGGTGTTTCTAACACCTTAATTCTCAAATTAATTTCAATAACAAATAATAGATAGTAAATTCTCAATAAATAATCAAAATGATACAAATCAATGAACAAGAAGTAATCTCAACCTTCAAATTAATCATATTTCACAAAATATTCAGTACCATTTCAATAGCAAAGCCAAACTCCCAAAATATGTTTACACTTCCTTTCTTAAATTCAAATCTATGAATCTAATTACAAAAGTTCTAAACATATTTGAAAAATAAACAAACTTAAAGAATGCTTTTTTTTTTGAAGGTTCACCACCAAGTTTTGAACAAGATGATAATTCATCCCAGCAGGAATGTCCTCTTCAATCCAGCAATTCTCTCCCTCCAATGAAAAACTCACTCCTTAGAAAACCTTATTATTTATCAAATTCTTCCTCAATTCGTTCTCAGCCCCAGCATCACCTCCAAAGTCATCCCTCTTACTCATTTTGTCAACAACTAATTCAAAATTCACTCCCACATGTCAAGAAAAATCTGTCTCCCAGTTGTCTTATTTCCAATTGGAGTTTTGACCCCCAAAACTTCAACATTTGCTTTCTCTTTGAAATGTAGGGTTGTAAACATTATGTCTAGTTTTCAAATTATTTTGTATCACCCAAATATGAGTATTAAGGACAAAGTTATTTTAGAAAATACGGACTATATTCAGCAAATACAGGCCTTCCAGCATCTTGAGTTTGTTTTTGGGCTTTCTACAATAATTCCTACAAGTAATAAAAAGAAGCTCAAAGTAATTAAATTCTAAGATAAAATACATGAATAAAAGACATAAACATAATAAAATATTAGGATAAATATTGATTTATCAAATTCCCCCAAACCTAAACTTTGCTAATCCTCGAGCAAAACTAAAATAAAAATAAAAAGAAAAGATTCAACATACATGTGAAAATTCCTTTCTAGAGATGATTCCTCAAAATGTTAATGGCTTCAAAAGAATACAACGGGATATAAGGTCAATTAATGACATCCAATTACGAACAATTTTTTTAGAAGTTATCTTCATGTGTAGTGTGTGATAGCCATAGATCAATTATCATCTCTTTTGTCATCCTTCACATTATCAAAAGATAGCATGCATTGATGTTTCAACTCCAAACTTCACAAAGGCGGTCACTCTTAAAGAAATGCACTTGAAATTTGAGTTATCACTAAACCGTATATGAGACAAACATCAAGTTTAGATTTTTAATGAAAAACAAAATTCACATACAAAATGAAGAATACGATATTTCTGATATAATGATGCTGATCTCATGAACGGAATGCTAACAGCGTGATTTTCCTGACAATGAATGCAAACTAATCATATAATACACAAGATCAACATATAACTTTTCTTTTTTGGGTTGTAATGAGGCTATTGGGTAAGGTGAGGATAAGAATTAGTGGATAAAAGATAAAACAAAACCATAAGAACTCAATAATATGTGCACCTATCATCAAATTCTCATTTTTCAGTTTTCTTTCATATTCTGCAACCACTAATTTACATTCACCTCTCTTTTCATTTTCCTTTTTTTTTAATCTCAAATTTCATTTTGCAGCCCCATCTTTTTTTTTTTTACTGCACTTTCATAATCAACCTTAGCATTTCTCCTTTTTTTTTTTCTTAGTGCAACACATTGATAAAACATTATAACACCAAGCACTACTTCAAGAAATAACAACCCCCAAACTTATAACAAAGGACATATCCAATCAATTCATTTATGGCTCAAAGAATAGAACAAAGATAATAATATTGGATACTTGGCTATTAGGTTTGATTGTGATTGGTTTTAAGAAAGAAAAAGAACATATTAAGGCTCAAAATAGTTATTAAGAAAGAATATACATTAGGTAGGCAAGAAAGGCTCAAACGATTCAAATAAAGTATAGAATCACTTCTCACATATTATACAATCAGTATTACAATCAAAGTAAGAATAATCAAGATAATTAACCAAAAAAAAGTATAATGAGATCATTTGAAAGAAAAGATGACAAGAAAATATAGAGTAATGATAAACACTCAGAATAGAAGCTTCAAGGCTTAAAATCTCACAATTAGGGTTCTATGTGTCTACACTATCTTGCACATTATCCTTTAATCATGTGATTTCATCAAATCAAGATTTAAATCGATCATGGCATAAAGTGCATATGTAGTAAAAGAATAAACAATGAAACGTAGTTCAAAAAAAATAATAATAATAAAATCATTATTTCCCTTAATATCACATCAATTCTAATTAGCCATGTACAAATTGCATACTAGTCTTATATGAAGAAATCATCACAAAAATTCAAAACAAAGAGAAAAATATATATATATATATATTGAAAAAAAAATTTAAACATTGTTTTTTAATTTTTAGTTTTTATGACTATATAGTTCAAAACAAATACAAATATTAAAGCACGCTTTGAATCTTTTCAACACACTAAAACCCCACCCTCAAACCTATATTAAACATTATCCTCAATATTTAAAATATAATTTAAGTTAGGAAAGTATTAATGAGACAAATAGAAAAGAAGTTAAACAAAAAAGAAAAGGATAAGACACTACCAAATATGAATGGGTTGCCTCCCACCAAACGCTTTCTTTAACGTCTTAGCGAGACGTTGCCTTTTCTTGTTGAGGGTTGAACAATTCAATGCATTCAACCTCTCTCTTTTTCTGGACTCCTTCTAAATAAGGCTTCACACAATGTCTATTTATTTTAAATGTTGTTTGACTCTTTGGATTTAACAATTCTACCACTCTATGAGGAAAGATTTGGACTATTGGAAACGGTCCACACCATTTTTACTTCAACTTTCCTGAAAATAATTTAAAACGAGAGTTAAACAAAAGAACATTCATTCCAGGATGAAGAGATTTATGAATTAGGCCTTTGTCATGATAACGCTTAGTGCGTTCTTTGTAAATTTTTGCATTTTCGTAGGCTTCATCCCGAATCTCTTCTAACTCATTAAATTGAAGTAAACGCTTCTCTCCTACCGTTTTCATGTCTATGTTCAGTTTTTTAATTACCCAATATAACTTGTGCTCAAGCTCTACAAGTAAGTGGCATGCCTTTCAAAAAATTAACCGATATGGGATCATGCCAATAGGTCTCTTGTATGCTGTGCGATATGCCCACAATACATCATTCAACTTAGCCGTCCAATCTTTCCTTCAAGGTCGTACTGTCATTTCCAAAATTCTCTTGATTTGGCAATTGCTAACCTCAACTTGACTCGAAATTTGTGAATGGTATGGAGTTGCCACCTTATGTGTAATGTTATACTTCTTCAATAACCCATCGAAGAATTTGTTACAAAAATGACTTCCTCCATCATTGATTATGGCCCTTGGTGTCCCAACCCTGCTAAATATCACATCTTTCAAAAATTTCACAACACAATTAGCATCGTTAGTTCAAATTGGTATAACTTCAACCCACTTAGACACATAATCAACTGCAACTAATATGTACTGAAAATCAAATGAAGATGGAAAAGGTCCCATGAAATCAATCCCCCAAACATCAAAAAGCTCAACAACAATATTGTTTGCTAAAGGCATCTCATTTCTCTTGCTAATATTACTGCTCCTTTGACATTTATCACAACACAAACAAAAATTATGAGCATCTTTGAAGAGAGTTGGCCAATAAAAACTAGATTGCAATACCTTGAGGGCTGTTTTCTTACCACTGAAATGACCTCTATAATGAAGCTCATGGCAAAAAGTTAGAATACTCTCGTGTTCATCTTCAGACACACATCGACGAATGATTTGATCTTTACAAAGCTTAAACAAATATGGCTCATCCAAAAAATAATGCTTACAAGAAAATAAAAATCTCTTCTTTTCCTAAAAAGTGAGGTTAGGACGCAATACACCACAAACAAGATAATTGACAATATCAACAAACCATGGTTCATGACCTAAAAAAAACAAGTGTTCATGAGGAAAAGTTTCAACAATCAGTTGTGTTTCTTTGTGTTCATATGTGTCAAAATCTAAAAATAACCTAGAACGATAATCAGCAACAACATTCTTACTACCTTTCTTATCCTTTATTTCTAGATCAAATTCTTGCAAAAGCAACACCCACTGAATCAGTCTTGGCTTCGCATTTGATTTTGTTAATAAATATTTCAATGCCGCATGATCCGAATGCACAATGACTTTAGATCCTACCAAGTATAACCTAAATTTGTCTAATGCAAATACAACCGTCAAAAACTCTTTTTCAGTGGTGGAATAATTTAGTTGGGCATCATTGAGTGTTCTACTAGCATTTATTTAAATAACATGCAAATGCTTCTTAACTTTTTTATTTTCAAAATAAAATACATCGTAATGATCTTTACAAATGTGGCACGTCTGGAAACGAAGTCTCTTTTTCAGTCCGTTTCATGTTTAACAATTTCAACCCCAAAAATCATTTGTTTTCAACTTCTCTGTTTTTGAAATAAAATGCACCGTAATGATCCTCACGTGATGGTAAGTAACAAGACATGTGGCTTGTCTGAAAACGAAGTCATTTTCTACTCTGTTTCGCGTTTGACAATTCTAACCCCGAAAATCATAGGTTTTCAACTTTTATATTTTTGAAATAAAAAGCATTATAACAATCCTCACGTGATATGAGTAACAAGACATGCAGCCTATCTCAAAACGAAGTCGTTTTTTGAGTCTGCATTGTATTTGACAATTCTAATGCTGAAAATTGTACGTTTTCAACTTCTCTGTTTTTGAAATCAAATGCACTACAACAATCCTCACACGATGGTGTGTAACAACACACGTGGCCCGTCTCGAAACGAAGTCGTTTTTCGATTCTATTTCGCATTTTACAATTCCGGTCCCGAAAATCGTACGTTTTTAACTTCTCTGTTTTCGAAATAAAATGTACGGTAACGATCCTCACGGAATGTGATGTGAACAAAGTTATGCAACCATACATACAAGATAGAAAACTCTCATATGGGCTTAGAAAGACTTAAGGGCAGCGTTCACATAATCCATTTAACTTTTCATGTAGGCTAAATTACAACAGATGGGCTGAATACATGATAAGAATTCAAGTGGATTATAAGAAGAAGAATAAAATGTCTCTGTGCTAATAAATCCTAATGCCGCATAGATAATTTAGGCTTTTAAAGATTCCTTATTTAATATAGAATTAGTTTTCTAATTTATTTAGGATTGTTATTTTTATTTTTCTTAATTATATTAGGATTATAGTTTTTTATTTTAATTTAGGATTTTAATTCTTATATAAGTTAAGATTTTCTATTCCTACTTAATTTTGGATTTCTATTTTTATTTTATCTAGAATTTTTATTAGCCTATTTATATGGGGCTAATATTGTGTTGAAATTCAGAACATTAGTTCTCAATATTATTTTCAATAAGAAATAAATTATTTTTTTAGTTCTTTTAAGAACTTGCGAACTTATTAAGAATTATATTCTTGTGGCGTTCAATAAGTAAATTTATCACCTTAATTCTTTAATGATTCTTGAGATTCTTGGTGAGACATCTTTAAACAACTGTAGTACTTGGTTCTTATCTAGTTAGGCAATGGGTCAAGGCTCAACAAACTTGTTAATACAAACAAAGTTGTGCAACCACATTAACAAGAGGAGAAACTCAAACATAAATCTGGAGATACTCAATTGTAGCATCTATATGACTCACTAAATGTGCTGAGCAGACCGATTACAAGAGTTAGAGTCAAGACATTGCAAAGTGTTTTAAATGGACTAATTAAAAAAATGTGTGATTTAAAGGCAATTTAAGTTACATATCTTGAAGAATTAGGCTCAGTGAACATCATTCAAGCGTTTGCAGTTCAAGACAATTAATGTGAAAATGTT
Source organism: Azadirachta indica (assembly GCA_022749755.1). NCBI lineage: Eukaryota > Viridiplantae > Streptophyta > Magnoliopsida > Sapindales > Meliaceae > Azadirachta > Azadirachta indica. The sequence goes on along the minus strand of CM040440.1, from coordinate 1,136,416 downwards.
CAAAAATTGTAGTCCGTTTGTGTAATTTTAAGAATTTTAAATGATGTAATCACTTACATCATACACGTATAATGTCATTGCTTATGTAATATACTTATGACGTCATTGTTTACATCTTTATGTTTGAAGTTTGTTTTTTTCAAAAGTTATAAAGTTTGTATTAGTTTGTCAAATTATTAGGTAGGGTAGTGGGCCTAATTTTTGACGTTTTTCTCTTTATATTTGCATATAAAAAGGCCTTCATTTCCAAAATAAATCAAGCAATTTTGAGTGTTAAGTTATTCTTTATAAGTTCTTGTTTTTGAACTCTTCAAGTTTAATTTCTTGTGGCGTTCAAAACAACCAAACTTATCATCTAAATTTTTAAGTGTTTTCTTAAGAATTTTTGGTGTGGTGTTTAAGTAATCATAGTTTTGGTTCATATCTAGATAGGTATTCGGGTCAAGGTTTAATAATAGACTTGCATATTGGGGAAATCTTGGGGGTACATTAGGTGTTGGGTTTTGTCACGTTATTGGCAAGGTTCGTATTACTCGTGTCTTGAAAATCTTGGGGTTACATATCATATTTGGTGTCAAGTTTCTGTCACATTGTTGACAAGGCTTATTATCACGTTAGTTTTAGGTTGTCACATTGTTGGTAAAGTTCAACATCATGTTTGGTATTGGGTTTTGTCACATCGTTGGCGAGGTTCACATCAGTTGATATCAGAGCATAATAATGGTTTCAAGAGTTCTTAGAGCAGGTCGTCTAACAAGTTCACATCACAATGATGAGTAACAAAACATGTGGCACGTCTGTAAATGAAGTCATTTTTCTAGTCCGATTCGTGTCTGACGATTCGGGCCTCAAAAATCGTACATTTTTTTCAACTTCTCCATTTTTATAAATAAAATGTACTGTAAGGATCTTCACGCAATGGTAAGTAACAAAACCTATGACTCATCTCAAAATGAAGTTCTTTTTCAAGTTCGTTTTGAGTTTGACAATTACGGCTCTGAAAATCGTATGCTTTAAACTTCTCTATTTTCCAAAATAAATGCACCGTAACTATCCTCATGTGATTATAAGTAACAAATGTGCAACTACTCTCAAAACGAAGTCATTTTTCGAGTCCGTAGCACGTTTGACAAATTTGGGGTACGAAAATTTACGTTTTTAACTTCTCCGTTTTTTAAATAAAATACACCGTAAGAATGCTCTCACGATGGTGAGTAACAAGATGTGTGGCCCATCTCGAAACGAAGTTATTTTTCGAGTTTGTTTTGCATTTAACAATTTTGGCCTCAAAAATCATACGTTTTTAACTTCTTTGATTTTGAAATAAAATGCCCTGTAAGGATCCCCATGCGACTATAAAAGTAACAAGACCTATTGCCCGTCTTGAAATGAAGCCGTTCTTCGCGTCTATTTCGCGTTTGATAATTCCGACACCGAAAATAGTACGTTTTCAACTTTTTCATTTTCGAAATAAAATGTACTGTAAGGATTCTCACGCGATGGTGAGTAACAAGACATGTGGCCTGTCTTAAAATGAAGTCATTTTTCCAGTTCGTCTCATGTTTGACAATTCCCACCTGAAAATTGTACATTTTCAACTTTTCTGTTTTCAAAATAAAATGCGCTGTAACGACCTTCAAATTCTCCATTTTCGAAATAAAATACATTGTAACAATATTCATGCGATTGTGAGTAACAAGACGTATGGCCTGTCTCGAAACGAAATCATTTTTCTAGTCCGTTTCGCGTTTAATAATTTCGCCCTAAAAATTGTACATTTTCAACTTCTTTATTTTCAAAATAAAATGCTTCATAACAATCCTCACACAATGGTAAGTAACAAGACGTGTGGCATGTCTGGAAACGAAGTCGTTTTTCAAGTTTGCTTTATGTTCAACAACTCCAGCCCCGAAAAATTGTTCGTCTTCAACTTTTCTGTTTTCAAAATAAAATGTACAGTAAAGATCTTCACTCAATGGTGAGTAACAAGACATGCAGCCCGTTTTGAAGTGAAGTCGTTTTTCTAGTTTGTTTCACATTTGACAATTACAGCTTCGAAAATTTTGTATTTTCAAATTCTCCATTTTCGAAATAAAATACATTGTAACAATATTCATGCGATGGTGAGTTACAAGACATGTGGTCCGTCTCGAAACGAAAATACTGAAAAATGGAGTTTTGCAGAGAAATTAACATTTGCTAAAGAAAAATAGGTTACTAAACTTTATTCCAAATATTAACAATAAAGGGACACAGAAATACCACCCTAAAATTGTTATTAAAGGTTGTAGAGCTTAAAAGAAAATACTCATCACTCTATGAAAAATTCTCCAAGAGATATAGAGTATAAAATACAAGAATATTAATAAACTCAACTTTAAAACCAGTTAATTTCAATATTACATACTTGAAGCTTTTATATTGGCTCTTACAAGGAAAAAAAATGTTAAAGGTTAGGCCAACAACTATTAGAAATTTCAATGGTTAGGCCAATACATTACCTAACTTTAACAAATGAATACAAACATTTAAAATTCTTTAAAAATAAACCAAAACAGTTAAGACTTTGAATACAACTCACCAAATCCTTCTATCATGTAGAAATTAAATAAAACACATTGAATTTAAGTTAAAAAATCTTTAAAATCTGTGCATCCAAATTCTGCTTTGAAAATGAACATGTTGTGAAGAAGTTGTCATAACTTTCTCTAGAAAACTCCAAATGCTAAACCGTAAAATTTCATAGAAAGCTTACTTCTTCAAATTTCTAGTGGTACCAACCTTTTTCTGAAATATTACTTCAGTAAATATAGTTTAAATTCCTACATTACCCCTCTGACAGTGTCTTCATAACTTAGTAAATTAGGTTAATCTTCTTTTACTTAATGGCACTTAAGTTCTACTCTTGTTGTTCGGACACTCCTGTGTCAAATGAAGATGTACAGTCCGAAAATCGTACGTTTTCAACTTCTCTGTTTTCAAAATAAAATTCACTGTAACGATCTTGACGCGATAGTGAGTAACAAGATGTGCAGCCTGACTCGAAACGTCTCGAAACGAAGTCGTTTTTCGAGTTCATTTCACGTTATACAATTCCGGCCCTAAAAATCGTATTTTCTAAACTTCTCTGTTTTAAAATAAAATTCACCTTAATGATCTTAAAGCGATGGTGAACAACAAGATATGCGGCCCGCCTCGAAACAAAGTCGTTTTCTAGTCCGTTTCGCATTTGACAATTCCAACCCTGAAAATCGTACGTCTTCAACTTCTTCACTTTCAAAATAAAATGCACCGTAAGGATCTTCACGTGATGATGAGTAACAAGGCGTCAGACCGTCTTGAAACGAAGTCATTTTTTTTGTCTGTTTCGCGCTTGACAATTCCGGCCCCAAAAATTATACGTTTTCAACTTCTTCATTTTGAAATAATATGCACCGTAAGGATCCTCACGCGATTGTGAATAACAAGACGTTCGGCCAGTCTCGAAATGAATTCGTTCTTAGACTCCGTTCCGCGTTTGACAATTCCAACACCGAAAATCGTATGTTTTCAAGTTTTTTGTTTTCAAAATAAAAAGCACCGTAGCGATCCTTATGTGATGATAAGAGACAAGACGTACGGCCTGTCTTGAAACGACATCGTTTTTTAGTCCATTTTGCATTTGACAATTCCAGCCCCGAAATCGTATGTTCTCAACATTTATGTTTTCGAAATAAAAAGCACCATAACGATCCTAACGCGATGATGACTAACAAGACGTTCAGCCCGTCTTGAAACAAAGTCGTTTTTTGAGTCCGTATCACGTTAGACAATTCCAACCCCGAAAATTATACGCCTTCAACTTCTCCATTTTCGAAATATAATGTACCGTAAGGATCCTTATGCATTGGTGAGTAGTGAGACGTGTAGCCCGTCTTGAAACAAAGTAGTTTTCTAAGTTCGCATTGTGTTATTCCAGCCTCGAAAATTGTACATTTTCAACTTCTCTGTTTTTGAAATAAAATTCAATGTGATGATCCAGACGTGATGGTGAGTAACGAGATGTGCGGCCGCTCTCGAAATAAAATCGTTTTTCGAGTCTGTTTCGCGTTTGACAATTTTGGCACCGAAAATCATACGTTTTTAACTTTTCCATTTTCGAAATAAAATGCACCATAATGATCCAAACGCGATAGTAAGTAATAAGATGTCCGGCCCGTCCCGAAATGAAATCATTCTTCGAGTCCGTTTTGTGTTTGACAATTCCAGTCCCAAAAATCATATGTTTTCAACATTTACGTTTTCGAAATAAAAAGCACCATAACGATCATAATGCGATGATGACTAACAAGACGTTCGGCCTGTCTTGAAACAAAGTCATTTTTCGAGTCCGTATTACATTAGACATTTCCAGCCTCGAAAATTGTACGCTTTCAACTTCTCCGTTTTCGAAATAAAATGCACTGTAAGAATCCTTACGCGATGGTGAGTAATAAGACGTGTGGCCTATCTCGAAACGAAGTAGTTTTCTGAGTTTGTTTTGCGTTATACAATTCCAGCTTCAAAAATTGTACGTTTTCAACTTCCCTGTTTTTGATATAAAATTTACTGTAATGATCCAGATGCGATGGTGAGTAACAAGATGTGCGACCGGTCTTGATACGAACCCCGAGTATATTAAACTTGAGATCCAATATCTTTACGCATGGAAGCAACCTCTTGAAAAGGTAAATCAGATTCACCCAAGCCTGCAACCCAATTTCAATTTGTGAAATAGAACCTTAGAATAAATACCCTTAAAGTAATTAGCTTTGATTGTAAGAACCTTGATTCAAGCAAGAATCAAAACAAGAGAAAACACTCTCAATTTTATTTCATTCGAAAAAGTAATTCATACCTCTATGGGAGCATGTGGTTGAATATATAATGGTACAAGAGATAAGTAACCCTAATTGGAGTGTTTGGCCACAAAATTAAACTTATTCTCACTTAAAAAAAATAAACTGAATTTGGGCTTAATAATTAGCGTTAACAGCCCAAACAGATAACAAACTATAAATATATGTTTATAAATAAGATTAAAATAGATAATGGGATTGAACAGCAACTTAGCCCAAACTGGCACATGGAATCCGAAACTTGCATCATGATGACGATCTGATTCGAGCTGCAATTAAAAGACTTGAACATGCTTGCTTAGCCTTGAGACATCATTCAAATATGGCCTTATACAAATTTAAGAAGTTGAATTCCGTAGAAACTTTAATCTTCAGGTTTTGCCTTCTTGTACTTGTGTCAATGTTACCAAGCTCTGATTATTGTCTTGAAGTCCAAACTTGATATTTGACTCTTTCTTACACTCTTGAATTGTTGCAAGATCATCCCACAAACCTTGAATCATCACATTCAATGCATCTTTGAATTTCTTCATTCTTACTCTTGTAACGGGACTATTAGGTAGCTGAATTGGATCATTGCTCTTGTGTGCATCCGTATTTGCATCATTCTCACATTCCTCAAGATAATTTGTCCACGAATCTTCACCATCTACATCAAAAGGAGAAAGATCAGCCACATTAAAAGTTGCATTCACAGTATACTCACCAGGAAGATCCAATTTGTAGGCATTATCATTGATCTTCTCAACAACTTGAAAGGGACCATCTCCTCCTGGATATAGCTTCGACTTCCTTTGAGTTGAAAACCTTTACTTTCACATATGTACCCAAACCCAATCACCAGGCTCGAATACAACGCGCCTTCGTCCTTTGTTTACTTGGCTTGTTTTATAATCGTTGTGTTTATTCTGCCACTAAGTTTTCACCTTTTGAAATTGTCTATAATTTCAATCCACTAACTCCTTTGGATTTAACTCCTTTACCTATGAGTGAGCGCATTAATTTAGATGGTAAGAAGAAAGCTAATTTTATTAAGCAGGTTCATTAGAAAGCAAGCCAACACATAAAACAACGAATGGAACAATATGCCAAGCAAGCTAATAAGAGACGCAAGAAGCTTGTCTTTGAACCAGGAGATTGAGTTTGGTTACCTATGAGGAAGGAGCGTTTTCCTGAGTAAAGACGTTCTAAACTTCTATCAAGGAGAGATGGCCCATTTCGAATAATGAAATACATCAATAACAATGCCTACAAACTTGAACTATCAGGTGAATATGAGGTCAGTACAAGCTTTAATATTTCTGACTTATCTCCTTTTAATGTAAATAGCGATTTAATGACAAATCTTTTTCAAGAGGGGAAGAATAATGCAAACAAAATTGCGGAACCACGTAAGCAGGAGGAGAAACTCACAAATAAGGCTGGAGATACTCAATTGCAACATCTATATGATTCGTTAAGCGTGCCGAGTGGATCGATTACAAGAATTAGAGCCAAGACATTACAAAGTACCTTAAATGGACTAATTAAAAAGATTTATGATTTAAATATAATTCAAGATACACGTTTTGAAGAATTAGGCTCAGTGAACATCATTCAAGCGATCGGAGTTCAAGAAAACTAATATGGAAATATTCAAAAATTATAGTCCATTTGTGTAATTTTTAAAATCTTATAATGACGTAATCACTTATATTATACACCTATGACGTCATTGCTTACGTTTTCATGTTTAAAATTGGTAGTTTTAATTTATCAAATCGTTAGGTAGGATTGTTAGCCTAACCTTTGACATTTTTCCTTTATATTTGCCTATAAAAAGGCTTTCATTTTTTAAATGAAGGAAGTAATTTTGAGTGATAAGTTATTTCTTATAAGTTCTTGTTCTTGAACTCTTCAAGTCTAATTTCTTGTTGCATTCAAAACAATCAAACTTATCATCTTGATTCTTACGTATTTTCTTAAAGATTTTTGGTGTGGCATTTGAGTATTTATAGTTTTGCTTCTTATTTAGATAGGTATCGGCTCTAAACTCAATTAACTTGCGTCTTGAGGAAATCTTGGGGTTCTTTACAATATTCAGTGTTGGGTTTTGTCACATTATTAACTGGGTTCGTATCACGTTGAAAATGGAAAATATTCTTGAACCTGTAAAAGGGGAGGGAAACAATTTGCTTGTCATATTAGAATGTCGAAAGGAGTGGAATTTGGCTAATGAAGTTTATGTTCTAGTTGTGTTTGAGGAAAATGAAGATGGCAATAAACCACCACAGATCATGAAGCAACTTCTTGAAGAATTTCATGATGTTGTTCCAGAGGAGATCCCACCCGGACTTCCTCCATTGATGGACATTCAACATTGTATTGAGCTTGTATCAAGAGCTGTTCTACCAAATAAGGCAGTTTACCGAATGAGTCCAAAAGAGCATGAAGAGTTACAAAAACAAGTTGATGAGCTGATTGCAAAGGAATTGGCTCGACAAAGTAAGAGTCTCTTGCACTTTTAATACCAAAGAAAGATAGATCGTGGCGTATATGCATTGATAGTAGAGCGGTAAATAAGATAACAGCTGATTATCGCTTTCCAATTCCATGCCTAGATGATCTTTTAGACCAACTTCATGGGGCTAAAATCTTTTTGAAGATTAATCTTCAAAGTGGCTATCATCAAATTAGAATACGGCTTGGAGATGAATGAAAAACTACTTTTAAAACTCGAGATGGGCTTTACGAATGGATGGTGATGCCCTTTGGTCTCTCTAATGCTCCAAATACTTTTATGTGATTGATGAATCATGTTTTCAAGCCTTTCATCGAAAAATTTGTTGTTTTATACTTTGATGATATTCTTGTATATAGCAAGGATGAAGAACAACATGTCAACCATCTCCGTCAAGTGTTCGACACACTGTGATAACAAAATCTATATGCTAATTTGAAGAAGTGTGAATTCTTTACTAACAGCCTACTCTTTTTGGGCTATGTTGTATTTGAAGAAGGCATCAAGATGGATTCCAGCAAGGTAGAAGCAATCCTCAACTGGCCAACGCCTAAGTCTTTACTTGACATTCGAAGTTTTCATGGCCTTGCATTGTTTTATTGGCATTTTATTAAAAGGTTTAGCACAATTGTTGCTCCAATTACTGAGTCTCTTAAGACAGAAACTTTAAAGTGAATAGAAGAAGCACAAAGGAGTTTTGACACTATCAAAAGTAAGGTAACTCAAGCGCCCATTCTTTCATTTCCAAAATTTAACTAAGTGTTCAAAGTTGAATGTGATGCATCAAATACTAGAATTGGTGGTATTTTGAGCCAAGAAAACAAACCAATTGCTTTCTTCAGTGAGAAACTAAATGAATCTCTTAAGAAATATTCTACTTACGATAAAGAGTTGTATGCAATTCGTCGCTTTTTGGCTCATTGGAGTTAATATCTTCTTTTAAAACCATTTGTTCTTTATTCAGATCATGAGGCCTTGAAGTTCATCAACAGCTAATAGAAGCAAATGGTTTCTAGCGTATGTGTGTTGATTGTCGTGCGATTAATAACATTACGGTAAAGTATCACCATCCTATTTCTAAGCTAGATGATATGCTTGATGAATTGCATGGTTTTACTATCTTTAGCAAAATTGATTTGAAAAGTTGATATCATCAAATTTGCATGAGAGACGGCGATGAGAGGAAAACTACATTTAAAAAAAAAAAATAGCTTGTATGAATGGTTAGTTATGCCTTTTGGCTTAACGAATGCACCTAATACTTTCACGAGACTTATGAACAATGATTTAAAAGATTTAATTGGAAAATTTGTTGTTATATACTTTGATGATATCCTTGTGTATTCCAAAAATTCAAATGAACATTTAAAACATTTAAGGACTGTACTTGATATTTTAAAAAAAGAAAAGTTATATGCTAACCTTAAAAAGTGTTCTTTTTGTTTATATTGAATTGTGTTTTAGCTTTCGTGGTAAGTGTTCAAGGTGTTGAAGTTGATGAAGAGAAGGTAAGTGTTATAAAAAATTGGCCTACTCCTAAATCGGTAAGTGAGGTAAGAAGCGTTAATAAATTGGCTAGTTTTTATAAACGGTTTACAAAAGATTTTAGCACCATTACGGCACCCCTTACAGAGGTAATTAAAAAGAATTTTACTTTCATGTGAGATAAAAAACAAGAGCATGCATTTACTTTATTGAAAGATAAGCTTTGTAAGGCACCCATTCTTGCTTTGCCTAACTTTGCTAATACTTTTGAACCTGAATGTGATGCATCAGGATAGGCATTGGGCTATTCTTATGTAGGAAAAGAGGCCAATCGCCTACTTTAACGAAAAGCTCTATGGCGCCTCATTGAATTATCCTACTTATGACAAAGAGCTCTATGCTTCAATTAGAGCTTTGGAAAATTAGCAGCATTACCTATGGCCCAAGAAATTTTTTATTCATACTGATCATCAATCTTTGAAGTTCATAAAAAGGAAAGGTAAATTGAACAAACGACATGCCAAATGGGTCGAATTAATTGAGACTTTTCCTTATGTGATTAAATACAAGCAAAGTAAGGACAATGTTGTGGCCGATGCACTTTCAAAAAAGTATACTTTACTTAATGCTTTAGATGCAAGAATGCTTGGATTTGAACATATTAAAACTCTTTATAATGATGATACTGACTTTTCTAGCATTTTTAAAGCATGTGAAAAAGCTGCATATAGTAAGTTTTATAGAATGGAAGGGTTTTTATTTAAGGAAAATAAATTGTGCATATCTATTTGTTCTTTGAGAGAATTGCTTGTTAAAAAGTCTTATGGGGTGGTTTAATGGGACATTTTGGCATTACAAAAACTTTAGACACTTTAGATGAACACTTCTATTGGTCTAAAATGAAAAAGGATGTGCAAAGAGTTTGTGATAGATGTGTTGTGTGCAAACAAGTTAAATATAAAGTTTTGAATCAAGGTTTGTATACTCCTTTACCTATTTTTAGTGAACCTTGGACTAATATTTTCATGAATTTTATTTTAGGTTTACTTAGATCGAAAAAGTGGAAAGATTCTATTTTTGTAATGGTTGATAGATTTTCCTAAATGTCACATTTTATACCTTGTAATAAACCGATGATGCCACTAACATTGCAAATCTGTTCTTTAGGGAAGTAGTGTATTTGCATGGCATTCCAAAAATTATTGTTAGTGATAGAGATATAAAGTTTCTAAATCATTTTTGAAAAGTTTTGTGGAGTAAATTGGGTACTAAATTGTTATATTCTACTACTTGTCACCCACAAACTGATGGTCAAACAGAAGTTGTGAATAGGACTTTGGGAATTTTGTTGCATGCTATTGTCCAAAAAATTTTGAAGAATTGGGAAGAGTGCATTCCATTTGTTGAATTTGCATATAATAGAGTTGTGCATTCTACTATTGATTTTTCACCTTTTAAAATTGTTTATGGTTTTAACCTAGTAACCCCTTTGGATTTAGTTCCTTTACCTTGTGATTAAAGAACTAGCTTGGATGAGAAAAAGAAGGCAAAATTGGGGAGAAAACTACATGAAGATGGCAAGAACATTGAAAAGAAGAATCAACAAATTACAAGCCTAAACAAAGGAAGAAGGCGTGTTGTATTCGAGCCTGGTGATTGGGTTTGGGTACATATGCGAAAGGAAAGGTTTCCAACTCAAAGGAAGTCAAAGATTTATCAAAGAGGAGATGGTCCCTTTCAAGTTGTTGAGAAAATCAACAATAATGTCTACAAATTAGATCTTCCTAGTGAGTATATTGTGCATGCAACTTTTAATATGGTTGATCTTTCTCCTTTTGATGTAGATGGTTAAGATTCATGAACGAATAATCTTGAGGAGCGAGGGAATGATGTAAATAAAGATGCACACAAGAGCAATGATCCAATTCAGCTGCCTAGTGGTCCCGTTACAAGAGCAAGAATAAAGAAATTCAAGGATGCATTGAATGGGATGATTCAAAGTTTGTGAGATGATCTTGCAACAATTCAGAAGTGCAAAAAAGAGTCAAATATCAAGCTTGGACTTCAAGACGATAATCAAAGCTTGGTAACATTGACACAAGTACAAAAAGGCAAAACTTGAAGATTAAAGCTTCTATGGAATTTGAATTCTAAAACCTGTACATACCATATTCGAATGATGTCTCATGACTAAGCAAGTATGTTTAAGTCTTTTAATTGCAATTCGAATAAGATCTTCATCATGATGCAAGTTTTGGATTCTTTGTGCCTTTTGGGTTAAGTTGTTGCTCAAGCTCATTATCTATCTTAATCTTATTTATAAACACATGTTATTTAATTTGTTATGTGTTTGGGTTGTTAATATTAATTATTAAGCCCAAATTCAATTTGTTTTAATTTAAGTTATAATCCATTTAAGGTTACTTATCTCTTGTACCCGTATATGTTTAGCCACATGCTCCCATAGAAACATGATTACTCTTTGAATGAAATAAAAATTGAGTGTTTCTCTTGTTTTGATTCTTGCTTGAATCAAGGTTCTTACAATCAAAACTAATTACTTTAAGGTTATTTTATTCCAAGGTTTTATTTCAGAAGTTGAAATTGGGTTGCGGACTTGGGTAAATCTGATTTAACTTTCCAAGAAGTTGCTTCCATGCGTAAAGATATTGGGCCTTAAGTTTAATATGCTCAGGGTTCGTATCACTAGTGGTCCCATTACAAAAGGAAGAATGAAGAAATTCAAGGATGCATTGAATGGGATGATTCAAAATTTGTGGGATGATCTTGCAACAATTCAGGAGTGTAACAAAGAGTCAAATATGAAGCTTGGACTTCAAGACAATAATCAGAGCTTGGTAATATTGACAAAAGTACAAGAAGGCAAAACTTGAAGATTAAAGCTTTTGTACAATTCGAATTCTCAAATTTATACAAGGCCATATTCGAATGATGTCTCAAGGCTAAGCAAGCATGTTTAAGTCTTTTAATTGCAATTCGAATCAAATCTTCATCATGATGCAAGTTTCGGATTCCATGTGCCATTTGGACTAAGTTGCTGTTCAAGCCCATTATCTATCTTAATCTTATTTATAAACATATGTTATTTAGTTTGTTATGTGTTTAGGCTGTTAATGTTAATTATTGAGCCCAAATTCAGTTTGTTTTAATTTAAGTTAGAATAAGTTTATTTTTGTGACCAAACACTTCATTTAAAGTTACTAATTTCTTGTACCCTATGTGATATGAACCCCGAGTATATTAAACTTGAGACCTAATATCTTTACGCATGGAAGCAACCTCTTGGAAAGTTAAATCAGATTCACCCAACTCTGCAACCCAATTTCAACTTGTGAAATAGAACTTTTGAATAAATACCCTCAAAGTAATTAGTTTTGATTGTAAGAACCTTAATTCGAGCAAGAATCAAAACAAGAGAAAACACTCTTAATTTTATTTCATTCGAAAAAGTAATTCATGCCTCCATGGGAGCATGTGGCTGAAATATATAAGGGTACAAGAGATAAGTAACCCTAATTGGAGTGTTTGGCCACAAAATTAAACTTGTTCTAACTTAAACTAAAATAAATTGAATTTGGGCTTAATATTTAGCGTTAACAGCCCAAACACATAACAAACTATAAATATGTGTTTATAAATAAAATTAAAATAGATAATAGGCTTGAACAGCAACTTAGCCCAAACTGACACATGGAATCCGAAACTTGCATCATGATGACGATCTGATTCGAACTGCAATTAAAAGACTTGAACATGCTGACTTAGCCTTGAGACATCATTCAAATATGGCCTTATACAAATTTAAGAAGTTGAATTCCGTAGAAGCTTTAATCTTCAGGTTTTGCCTTCTTATACTTGTGTCAATGTTACCAAGCTCTGATTATTGTCTTGAAGTCCGAGCTTGATTTTGACTCTTTCTTACACTCTTGAATTGTTGCAAGATCATCCCACAAACCTTAAATCATCCCATTCAATGCATATTTGAATTTTTTCATTCTTGCTCTTGTAACGGGACCATTAGGTAGCTGAATTGGATCATTGCTCTTGTGTGCATCCGTATTTGCATCATTCCCTTGCTCCTCAAGATGATTCGTCCACGAATCTTCACCATTTACATCAAAAGGAGAAAGATCAGCCACATTAAAAGTTGCATTCACAGTATACTCACCAGGAAGATCCAATTTGTAGGCATTATCATTGATCTTCTCAACAACTTGAAAGGGACCATCTCCTCTTGGATGTAGCTTTGACTTCCTTTGAGTTGGAAACCTTTCCTTTCGCATAAGTACCCAAACCCAATCACCAGACTCGAATACAACACGCCTTCGTCCTTTGTTTACTTGGCTTGTAATTTGTTGATTCTTCCTTTCAATGTTCTTGTGCACATCTGCATGTAGTTTTCTCACCAATTCTGCCTTCGTTTTCCCATCTAAGCTAGTTCTTTCATCACAAGGTAAAGGAACTAAATTCAAAGGGATTAGTGGGTTAAAGCCATAAATAATTTCAAATGGTGAAAAACCAGTAGTAGAATGCACAACTCTATTATATGCAAATTCAACAAATGGAATGCACTCTTCCCAATTCTTCAAATTTTTTTGGACAATATCATGCAACAAAGTTCCCAAAGTCCTATTCACAACTTCTGTTTAACCATCAGTTTGTGGGTGACAAGTAGTAGAATATAACAATTTAGTACCCAATTTACTCCACAAAACTTTTCAAAAATGACTTAGAAACTTCACATCTCTATCACTAACAATAGTTTTTGGAATGCCATGCAAACGCACTACTTTCCTAAAGAACAGATTTGCAATATTAGTCGCGTCATCAGTTTTATTACAAGGTATAAAATGTGACATCTTGGAAAACCTATAAACTACTACAAAAATAGAATCTTTCCCCTTTTTCGATCTAGGTAAACTCAAAATAAAATCCATAGAAATATTAGTCCAAGGTTCACTACAAACAGGTAAAGGAGTATACAAACCTTGATTTAAAACTTTAGATTTAACTTGTTTGCACACAACACATTTATCACAAATTCTTTGCACATCATTTTTCATTTTAGGCCAATAGAAGTGTTCATCTAAAGTGTCTAAAGTTTTTGTAATGCCAAAATATCCCATTGAACCACCCCCATGAGACTCTTTTACAAGTAATTCTCTCAGAGAACAAATAGGTATGCACAATTTATTTTCTTTAAACAAAAACCTATCTATTCTATAGAACTTATCATATGCAGCTTTCTCACATGCTTTGAAAATGCTAGAAAAGTCAGTATCATCATCATAAAGAGTTTTAATATGTTCAAATCCAAGCATTCTTGCATCTAAAGCATTAAGTAAAGTATATCTCCTTGAAAGTGCATCAGCCACAACATTGTCTTTACCTTGCTTGTATTTAATCACATAAGGAAAAGTCTCAACAAATTCGACCCATTTGGCATGTCGTTTGTTCAACTTACCTTGCCTTTTAATGAACTTCAAAGATTGATGGTCAGTATGAATAACAAATTCGTTAGGCCATAAGTAATGCTGCCAATTTTCCAAAGCATAAAACTCTTTGTCGTAAGTGGGATAATTCAATGAGGCGCCATGGAGCTTTTCACTAAAGTAGGCAATTGGCCTCTTTTCCTGCATAAGAACAGCTCTAATGCCCAATCCTGATGCATCACATTCAAGTTCAAAAGTATTAGCAAAGTTAGGCAAAGCAAGAATGGGTGCCTTACAAAGCTTATCTTTCAATAAAGTAAATACATGCTCTTGTTCTTTGTTCCACTTAAAAATACAATTCTTTTTAATTACCTCTGTAAGGGGTGCCGCAATGGTGCTAAAATCTTTTACAAACCGTCTATAAAAACTAGCCAATCCATGAAAACTTCTTACCTCACTTACCGATTTAGGAGTAGGCCAATTTTTTATAGCACTTACCTTCTCCTCATCAACTTCAACGCCTTAATCACTTACCACAAAACCTAAAAACACAATTCGATCTAAACAAAAAAAACACTTTTTAAGGTTAGCATATAACTTTTCTTTCCTCAAAATATCAAGTACAGCCCTTAAATGTTCTATGTGTTCATTAGAATTTTTGGAATACATAAGGATATCATCAAAGTATACAACAACAAAATTTCCAATTAAATCTTTCAAAACATGGTTCATAAGCCTCATGAAAGTACTAGGTGCATTAATTAAACCAAAAGTCATAACTAACAATTCATATAGACCATATTTGGTTTTGAATGCAGTTTTCCACTCATCACCCTCTCTCATGCGAATTTGATAATATCCACTTTTCAAATCAATTTTGCTAAAGATAGTAGAACCATATAATTCATCAAGCATATCATCTAGCCTAGGAATAGGATGGCGATACTTTACCGTAATGTTATTAATTGCACGACAACAGAACAGGAACAGCACATGGACTCATACTTTCTCTAACATATCCCTTGGTTAACAACTCCTCAACTTGCCTTTGAAGCTCATTTGTCTCCTCGAAATTACTCCTATAGGCTGGTTTATTTGGAATTGAAGCTCCAGGAATGAAATCGATCTAATGCTCGATACCCCTAATGGGCGGCAATTCACTGGGTACCTCATCGGGAAAAATATCTTTATAAGCCTGTAAAAGAGAAACAAATGCAGTAGGCAAAGAAATATTAAGGTCATTAGTGTTTAAGTAAAGTTCTTTGTACATAAGTACAAGTATACTTTTGTTGGAAAACCAAGCCGCCCTAATATCACTCCTTTTTGCATAAAAGCTCACTTGTTTCTTTTTACACTCAATTTTTCTTTTTCCTCCACTCTTTTTCCCTCATTTGAATTCTGCCCCTCTCCATTCGAACTCACTTTTTTTTCTTTCTCATTATTTTTGCCACTCTTTTTTTTTGAAAACTCACCCTCCTTTGTTACACCTTCACTCATTCTTTTCTTCTCACTCTTGTTTTCTCTCTGACTTTGCATTCTTCTAAACTCATCTTCATAAACTTCTTTAGGTGAAAGTGGTACAAGAGTAATTTTCTTCCCATCCTTCTCAAAAGTATAATGATTTATAAAACTATTATGTAACACCCTTCTGTGAAATTGCCAAGGGCGTCCCAACAAGAGATGACCAGCATGCATGGGCACTACATCAAACAACAACTTATCTCTATACTTGCCAATTTTGAAGGCAACAAGAGCTTGCTTTGTCACCCTAACTTCCCCACAATCATTAAGCCACTTCAACTTGTAAGGATATGGATGTTTTAAAGTAGGTAACCCCAACTTTTTCTACAAGAGTAGTACTAGCAACATTAGTTACACTGCCACCATTAATTATCACATTACAAACCCTATCCTTTACAAGACACCTAGTATGGAAGAGATTCTCTCTTTGATCACATTCTTCCTGTTGGACTTGCATATTCAAAACTCTTCTTGATACAAGAGCCTTACCACTTTCAGCCATAGTAAATTGCTCATCCCCTTCTTCATCACTTGCATCTTCAAGAGGTGGCATCGTCTCTTGTTCATTCTCCTCTTCACTGGCCGAATAGTACTCTCCCTCAAGCATGAATATGGTTCTTTGATTTGGGCAATCCCGCTTGTAATGTCCTATGCCTTGACATTTAAAACATTTAATATTTCTGGTGTTAGTAATAGAATCAAGTTTGCCCTTATCTTTGCTTGGGTTGGATGTTTTGGGAAACTCTTTGGATTCGATTTTAGGCTTGAATGATGAAGCCTTATCATCTTTCCTCCAATTTGATTTGAATGAAGAAGTATAGGAGGAAAACTGACTTGTACGACCTCTCTTTTTCAGTTGCTTCTCAACCTTCAATGCAAGGTGAAGCAAGTCTTCTAGCTCCATATATGGCTGCAATTCAACCACATTAAAAATCTCCTTGTTCAAACCATTCAGGAATCTTGCCATTGTAGCTTCATTATCTTTCTCTACATTTGCTCTTATCATTGTTACCTCCATCTCCTTGTAGTATTCCTCAACACTCTTAGACCCTTGAGTAAGATTTTGAAGTCGATTATACAATTCTTTATAGTAGTAACTTGGTATAAATTTCTTGCACATGATAGATTTTAGATCTCTCCACTCATCAATGGGCCTTTCCCTATTTCTCCTTCGCCTTTGCTTAGTACCATCCCACCAAGTAATAGCATAAGCTTCAAAAACAGCCACGACAAGCTTCAACGTCTTGGATTTAGTGTAGTCATTGCAATCAAACACTTATTCAATCTTCGTTTCCCAATCCAAGTATGCCTCAGAATCCATTTTTCCATAAATTGGTGAAATTTTCAGTTTGACCCCACTGTTATTATTGTTATTGTTTCTTGCCCTCGGTCTCACCTCTTCTTCCTCTCCATTGTCATCAAGCGATTCACTATCATTAAAGCCATCATCTAATTGAGCTCTTCTTGGAACTCAACTAGTTTGCATGGTTGGATTAGCAGCATTAGGTGGCTGCCCCCTTGTGGCTGAAACCTCCAGCGTCTCCATTCTATCAACCAACTCTCCATATTTTCTATCCATGACTTGCAACAACTCGGTTAAGGCTTGGAATCGATCTATCTCAACTTGTGGATTTCCTACTTGTTCACTCATCCTGCAAGACAGTTAGTAAAGCAAAAGAATAATTTCCTCACTTCACTCCTTCACGTGTTTCACTGAAGTAATGTTATCACTCAAGTTCGCTCGTGTTTCACACTTAATTTATAGCTTTTCTCTATATGAGCTCACACTAAACCTTTTTTCACTCTAATTTTCTTATTAAGATTAGTTGCAAAAATCAAAATTTATACAAACTTACTGAATACAATGAAAAGTAAAATAAAACTAATTTAGATAGGCAACAAATTGGGAAAGCACAAGGATTAGGAAATAGATTTTAGAAATGATAAAGGAAATATTAAGACCAAAGAAAAAAAAATTCAGTACAGGAATAGGAAAGTCAACCAAAAATTATGGAAAGATTAGAAAGCAAATCCTAACTTATTTTGGAATGTAGGCTTGATTTGGTCAAACTCCTTGAAGTAATCTAATTTTTCTTTTTATTCTCCTTATTTTCGTTCAACACCTACCCCCCCCCCACCCCCCCCCCCCCCCCCCCCCCCCCCAGATGGAGGTAACAATGATAAGAGCAAATGTAGAGAAAGATAATGAAGTATTCCTCAACACTCTTAGACCCTTGAGTAAGATTTTGAAGTCGATTATACAATTCTTTATAGTAGTAACTTGGTATAAATCTCTTGCACATGATAGATTTTAGATCTCTCCACTCATCAATGGGCCTTTCCCTATTTCTCCTTCGCCTTTGCTTAGTACCATCCCACCAAGTAATAGCATAAGCTTCAAAAACAGCCACGACAAGCTTCAACGTCTTGGATTTAGTGTAGTCATTGCAATCAAACACTTATTCAATCTTCGTTTCCCAATCCAAGTATGCCTCAGAATCCATTTTTCCATAAATTGGTGAAATTTTCAGTTTGACCCCACTGTTATTATTGTTATTGTTTCTTGCCCTCGGTCTCACCTCTTCTTCCTCTCCATTGTCATCAAGCGATTCACTATCATTAAAGCCATCATCTAATTGATCTCTTCTTGGAACTCAACTAGTTTGCATGGTTGGATTAGCAGCATTAGGTGGCTGCCCCCTTGTGGCTGAAACCTCCAGCGTCTCCATTCTATCAACCAACTCTCCATATTTTCTATCCATGACTTGCAACAACTCGGTTAAGGCTTGGAATCGATCTATCTCAACTTGTGGATTTCCTACTTGTTCACTCATCCTGCAAGACAGTTAGTAAAGCAAAAGAATAATTTCCTCACTTCACTCCTTCACGTGTTTCACTGAAGTAATGTTATCACTCAAGTTCGCTCGTGTTTCACACTTAATTTATAGCTTTTCTCTATATGAGCTCACACTAAACCTTTTTTCACTCTAATTTTCTTATTAAGATTAGTTGCAAAAATCAAAATTTATACAAACTTACTGAATACAATGAAAAGTAAAATAAAACTAATTTAGATAGGCAACAAATTGGGAAAGCACAAGGATTAGGAAATAGATTTTAGAAATGATAAAGGAAATATTAAGACCAAAGAAAAAAAAATTCAGTACAGGAATAGGAAAGTCAACCAAAAATTATGGAAAGATTAGAAAGCAAATCCTAACTTGTTTTGGAATGTAGGCTTGATTTGGTCAAACTCCTTGAAGTAATCTAATTTTTCTTTTTATTCTCCTTATTTTCGTTCAACACCTGCCCCCCCCCCCCCCCCCCCCCCCCCCCCCCCCCCCCCCCCCCCTTTTTTTCCTTTTTTCTTCTCTTGGCCAAATGCTCTGCTTTTCTCTCCTTTTTTTTTAATTTTTTTTTTACCTCCAAACACGTAGGAGTGACCAAACAAAAATAAATAGAAAGAGACACAAAAGAAAAGAATAGACAAAGACTAAATCAACCGAATTGGAGATTGATACAACCCAAACTTGACTTGCTGTGAATTGAAAGGAAACCATCTTCTTCTTTTTTTTTCTTTTGATATAATAGACACAAAAATGAAAATAAATGGAATTGAAGCAAAACAGACTTAGAAACTAAAGAAACAAATAGACAAGTTTGAAAGACGATATAACCTGATTTAGAGCCGTAGCTCTGATACCAAACTGATACGAACCTCGAGTATATTAAACTAGAGACCCAATATCTTTACGCATGGAAGTAACCTCTTGGAAAATTAAATCAGATTCACCCAAGTCTGCAACCCAATTTTAACTTGTGAAATAGAACCTTAGAATAAATACCCTCAAAGTAATTAGCTTTGATTGTAAGAA
Organism: Azadirachta indica; assembly: GCA_022749755.1. Taxonomy (NCBI): domain Eukaryota; kingdom Viridiplantae; phylum Streptophyta; class Magnoliopsida; order Sapindales; family Meliaceae; genus Azadirachta; species Azadirachta indica. Next base: position 1,116,705 of record CM040440.1, on the reverse strand, counting down.
TCTTGATTCAAGTAAGAATCTTGATTCAAAAAAGTAATTCATGCCTCCATGGGAGCATGTGGTTGAATATATAAGGGTACAAGAGATAAGTAACTCTAATTGGAGTGTTTGGCCACAAAATTAAACTTATTCTAACTTAAAATAAAATAAATTGAATTTGGGCTTAATATTTAGCGTTAACAGCCCAAATACATAACAAACTATAAATATATGTTTATAAATAAAATTAAAATAGATAATGGGCTTGAACATCAACTTAGCCCAAATTGGCACATGGAATCCGAAACTTGCATCATGATGACGATCTGATTCGAACTGCAATTAAAAGACTTGAACATGCTGGCTTAGCCTTGAGACATCATTCGAATATGACCTTATACAAATTTGAGAAGCTGAATTCCGTAGAAACTTTAATCTTCAGGTTTTGCCTTCTTGTACTTGTGTCAATGTTATCAAGCTCTAATTATTATCTTGAAGTCTAATCTTGATATTTGACTCTTTCTTACACTCTTGAATTATTGCAAGATCATCCCACAAACCTTAAATCATCCCATTCAATGCATATTTGAATTTCTTCATTCTTACTCTTGTAACGGAACCATTAGGTAGCTGAATTGGATCATTGCTCTTGTGTGCATCCGTATTTGCATCACTATGTATTCAACTACATGCTCTCATGGAAACATTATTACTCTTTGAATGAAATAAAAACTGACAGTGTTTCTCTTGTTTTGATTCTTACTTGAATTAAGGTTCTTACAATCAAAACTAATTACTTTGAGGGTATTTTATTCCAAAGTTCTATTTCACAAGTTGAAATTGGGTCACGCACTTGAGTAAATCTGATTTAACTTTCCAAAAAGTTGCTTCCATGCGTAAAGATATTAGGTCTTCAGTTTAATATACTTGGGGTTCGTATTACCATTGTTTTTTTTATCAAGATTCTAAGTTTTTGAGTCATTTTTTGCGAACGCTGTGGAGAAAACTTGGCACTAGTCTCAATTTAGCTCTTCTCATCATCCTCAAACTGATAGTCAAACAGAAGTGACAAATCGGAGTTTGGGAAATCTCTTGCAAAGTTATGTTGGTAAGAATATTTGATAAGAGGATGTTATTTTTGCCTCAAATTGAATTTGCTTATAATCGATCAACTAGCCAATCTACTGGTCGAAGTCTTTTTGAGGTAGTTTATGTCAAAAATCCTTTAGTCCAATGGATTTAGTTCCACTTCCAATTCATCAATACTTTAGTGGAGATACTGAAGAAAGAGCTAAGAGTATCAAAAAGCTTCATGAGCACGTTTGTGACAGAATTCTGAAACAAAATGAGAAGTATTGACTTTCTGCAAACAAACATCACAAGCATGTCGAGTTCAAGGAAGGAGATTTGGTTTGAATATATGTTCAAAAAGAAAGTTTTCCACCTAGAAAATATGCTAAACTCAAGCCTAAAGCTGACGGACCATTCAAGGTATTGCAACGAATTGGAGAAAATGCTTCCAAGATTGAGTTGCTAGAATGTTATGGTGTTTCATATACATTCAACATTTCGGATTTATCTCCATACTATGAAGATCACAATAATATAGACTCAAGGATGAGTCTTTTTTAACCAGGGGAGATTGACACGGGAGTGTCCAAATATCAAAAGCAGAACTTAAGTGCCAGTAAGTTCAAAATTATTATCCTAATTTACTAAGTTATGAAAACACTATCAGAAGGGTAATTTCAAAATTTAATTTGTATTCACTAAGATAATATTTCAGAAAGCAATTGGTACCATTTGAAATAAACTTCTTCACAACATGTTCATTTTCAAGGCAGAATCTGCATGCATGGATTTTAAAGATTTTTTAGCTTAAATTCAATGTGTTTTGTTTAATTTCTAAATGATAGAAGGATTTGGTGAGTTGTTATTCAAAATCTTAGCTATTTTGGTTTATTTTCAAACAGTCTTAAATATTTGTATTAGTTTGTCAATGTTAGATTGTGGTTGTTGACCTAACCTTTAACATTTTTTTCTTTATGAAAGCCTATATAAAGGCTTCAAGTATATGGTATTGAAATCAAGTAGTTTTGAAGTTGAGTCTAATAAAATTCTTGTATTTTATACTCTGTATCTTTTAGAGAATTTTTCATAGAGTGATGAGTAATTTCTTCAAAGCTCTATAACCTTTAATAATAATTTTAGGATGGTGTTTCTGTAACCTTTTGCTGTTAATATTAGGAATAGAACTTAGAAACCGGTTCTCCTTAGCAAATGTTAATTTTTTCACAAATCTCCATTTTTTGGTATCAAATCCTTATGAGATGGTGAGTAACAAGACGTGCGGCCTATCTCAAAATAAAGTCGTTTTTCCAGTCTATTTTGCATTTGACAATTCTGGCCCCAAAAATTGTACATTCTCTCAACTTTTCCGTTTTGGAAATTAAATGTGCCGAAACGATTCTTGTGCGATGATGAGCGATAAAACATGCTGCCTGTTTTGAAATGAAGTCATTTTTTGAGTCCGTTTCGCATTTGAAAATTCCCCCCCTTAAAATTGCACTGTTTCAACTTCTGTTTTTTCGAAATAAAATGTACCGTAATAATTGTCACCTGATTGTGAGTAACAACACATATGGCCTGTCTCAAAACGAAATCATTTTTTAAGTCTGTTTCGCGTTTGACAATCGGGTCCCAAAAATCGTACCTTTCCAGCTTCTCTGTTTTGTAAATAAAATATACCGTAATGATCCTTATGCTATGGTAAGTAATAAGACATTCGCTCTGTCTTGAAACGAAGTCGTTTTTCGAGTCTATTTTGCGTTTGACAATTCTGGCCCTAAAAATTGTACATTTTTAATTTCTCCATTTTTTAAATAAAATGTACAGTAACGATCATCACACAGTGAGTCATAAGACATGTGGCCCATCTTGAAACGAAGTTTTTTTTCGATTCTCTTTCGCGTTAGACAATTCTGGCTCCAAAAATTGTGCGTTTTTAATTCCTCTATTTTCATAATAAAATGCACTGTAATGATCCGAACGCAATATGAGTAACAAGACGTGCGGTTTGAATCAAAACAAAGTCATTTTTCGAGTCCATTTCACATTTGACAATTTCGGCCCCAAGAATGGTACGATTTCAACAACTCCGCTTTGGAAATAAAATGCACTATAATGATCATCACGCGATACTGAGTGATAAGACGTACGGCCTGTCTCGAAACGAAGTCCTTTTTTGAGTCTGTTTCCAATTGGCAATTCTGGCCTCGAAAATCGTACATTTTTTACTTCTCTATTTTGGAAAGAAAATGCATCGTAATTATTCTTACGCAATGGTGAGTAACAAGAAGTACGGTCCGCCTAAAAACAAAATCATTTTTTGACTCTGTTTCGCGTTTAACAATTCCGATCCCAAGAACCACTCATTTTCAACGTCTCTGTTTTGTAAATAAAATGTACTGTAACAATCATCACGCAATGGTGAGTGACAAGACATACAGCCTGTCTTGAAACGAACTCCTTTTTCAAGTCCGTTTCTCCTTTGGCAATTCCAACCTCGAAAATCGTACATTTTCAATTTCTCCGTTTTAGAAATAAAATATACCATAACGATCCTTAAACGACGGTGAGTAACAAGACGCGCGGCCCATCTCGAAATGAAATCGTTTTTCAAGTCCGTTTTGCGTTTCACAATTTGGACCCTGAAAATCGTATGTTCTCAACTTCTCCATTTTAGAAATTAAATGCACCGCAACAATTCTCACGCGATAGTAAGCAATAAGACGTGCATCCCCTCTCGAAACGAAGTTTTTTTTCAAGTCCATTCCGTATTGGACAATTCCGGTCCCAAGAATCATATGTTTTAAACATATCCGTTATGAAAATAAAATGCACTGTAATAATCATCACTCAATGTTGAGTGACAAGATGTATGACCTATCTCAAAACGAAATCTTTTTTCGAGTCCGTTTCCCGTTTGGAAATTTTGGCCCCAAAAATCGTTCGTTTTTTACTTCTCTGTTTGGGAAATAAAATGCACCGTAACGACCTTCACGTGATGATGAGTAACAATGATACAAATGAAGTTGTGCAACCATGTAAATAAGAGGAGAACATCAGACATAAGGTTGGAGACACTCAATTACAGTATATATATGATTCGCTAAGTGTGCCGAGTGGACCGATTACAAGAGTTAGAGCCAAGACATTGGAAAGTGCCTTAAATGGACTAATTAAAAATATGTGTGATTCAAATATAATTCAAGATACACGTCTTGAAGAATTAGGCTCAGTGAACATCATTCAAGCGACCGGAGTCCAAGAAGACTAATATGAAAATGTTCGAAAATTATAGTCCATTATATAATTTTGAGAATTTTAAAATGATGTAATCACTTACATCATACACATTCGATGTCATTACTTACGTTTTCATGTTTGAAATTTATAGGTTTTTAAAAGTCATAAAGTTTGAATTTATTTTGTCAAATTGTTAGGTAAGATTGATAACCTAACTTTTGACATTTCTCCTTTGTATTTGCCTATAAAAAGGTTTTCATTTCTTGAAATGAAACAAGCAATTTTGAGTGTTAAATTATTTCTTATAAGCTCTTATTCTTGAGCTCTTCAAGTTTAATTTCTTGTGGCGTTCAAAACAACCAAACTTATCATCTAAATTCTTAAGTATTTTCTTAAGGATTCTTGGTGTGGCGTTTGAGTAAATTATAGTCTTGGTTCTTATCTAGATAGGTATCGGGTCAAGTCTCTATAAACTTGCGTCTTGAAAAAATGTTAGGGTTCTTTACTATATTCGGTGTTGGGTTTCGTCACGATATTAGCGAGATTCATATCATTTAGTATCAGAGCTTTGATTCTAAGGCAAGTTTAAATTATCCTTTATATCTTTGTTATTCCTTTACTTCTTCAATTAGAATTCTGGAAAAAAAAAAAAGAAATACAAAAAATATATATATATTGTGGCCAAATTCCTCCTTGATTAGTCCGAATTCAAATTTTGTATTTTATTTCCTTCAATTTATTTTGAGTTTATATTTTCATTTCTACTTCCTAAAAAAAAAGAAATAAAATAAAAAAAAAGAGAGAATTGTTGTTATCTATTATATTCATAATTTCTTGTAGTATTGGCCTCATATTCCTTATTCTTGATCCAATATTGTCATTAATTGCATCAATTTCTTAAGAATTACTTATTGAATCTTGTGATTTGTTTTGGTTGCTTCTCATCTTAAAATTGCCACTGAAATTTTGATTAAGAGTATGCGAGTGTGAGAACATTTAAGTATTCAAACACGAGAGTGCGTGAAAACACGTGAGGGAGTGCTTGTGAGGTTTCTAACTTTGTTTTGCAGATTTTAAATATGTCTCACAATCAAGAAGAAAATTCAACCTCGGGGGTACAACAACCAAGCACCCCGAACCTACAATTGCAGGCATTATTAGGGGAGATGAGACCGATGATGAGGGCTGAGTTAGAACCAATTCATGAGAGGATGGATAGGTTGGAAGAAGAGACATCAAGAGGGCAACATCAAAGCTCTTCCATTAGACAACTATCTAGGCAAGTGCAACCAAGGGTACAATGGGGTAATGTTGAGGATGATGAGGAGTTAGATGAATCACCAATGAACCGGGGTAGGAATTTGCATGGTTATGGGAATAGAGAAGTTAGGTTGGGTAGACCTAAGTTGGATGATGATTTATAAAGTATTAACGTAAAAATTCCACCGTTCCAAGGTAGAAACAATCCTGAAGCTTATTTAGAGTGGGAGAAGAAAATAGAGATGGTTTCGATTGTTACAACTACTCGGAGATCAAAAAGGTAAAACTTGCGGCCATTGAATTTACTGATTATGCTATTATTTGATGGGATCAATTGTTGAAAGATAGGAGAAGAAATCAAAATCATCCTGTTGAAACGTGAGACGAGATAAAGACAATAATGAGAAGACGTTTCATTCCAAGCTACTACCATCAGGAGTTGTTCAACAAATTTCAGCATTTAACTTAAGGATCTAAAAGTGTAGATGAATACTATAAAGAGATGGAGGTTGCTATGATCCGAGCAAATGTAGAGGAGGATAGAGAAGCTACCATGGCTAGATTCTTACATGGTTTAAATCGTGAGATCGCAGACGTGGTGGAAATGCAATATTATGTAGAGTTGACAGATATGGTACACCAAGCCATCAAAGTTGAGCAAATATTGAAGCAAAGAAGCATGGCTAGGAGAGGAGCAAGCACGACTGCTACAAACTCATGGAGATCAACTCCTAAACGGCAGGAATTTCCATTAATAAAGACTAATTCCGAAGCTTCTAAGGATGCTAAATAAGTTGTGCTGCAAAAACAAGGTAACATTGAATCCACCGCTTCTAGAAATCGTGACATTAAGTGTTTTAAATATCAAGACATGGGTCATATAGCTAGCCAATGCCCAAATAAAAGGGCAATGGTGATCAATGCTCAAGGGAAGATTGAGTCAGAAGGAGAAGAAGGAGACGAAATAGAAGACATGCCATCTCTTGAAGATAACTACGAAGGGTAATATGCTGCAGAAGGAGAATTATTAGTAGCAAGACGAGCTTTTAGCGCACAAGTTAAGGTAGAAAATGATCAGCGGGAAAACTTGTTTCATACTCGATGTTTCGTCAACAACAAAGTTTGCAGCATTATAATTGATGGAGGAAGTTGCACCAACGTGGCCAGCACCGAATTAGTGGAGAAATTGTCGTTACCTGCCATGAAACATCCACGACCGTACTGGCTTTAATGGCTAAACAATTGTGGAAAAATTAAGGTAACAAAACAAGTGTTGGTGGCATTCTCTATTGGCAAGTATGAGGATGAGGTCCTTTGTGACATGATTCCTATACGTGCATGTCACATCCTATTGGGCAGACCATGGCAGTACGATCGACGACTCACACACGACGGTTTTACCAATAGATATTATTTTATCATCAAAAGGCAACCTATATCACTTGTACCATTAACTCCAAAACAAATTCTTGAAGGCCAATTAAAGATGCAAAAAGCGAATGAAAAAAAAAAGGAAAATGAGAAAGGCAAAAATATGAAAGAGAGTGAAAATGAGAGAGTTGCAACGTTAATGTGTGAGAGAGAGGAAAAATACAATTTTATTGCAAAAAAAAATGAGATCAAGAGAGCTTTACTTTCACAACAGCCCCTTGTAGTACTTATATACAAGAAAGCCTTTTGGTGTACTAACGATTTTGCCAGATTCTTGCCGAGCATTGTTATGTTTCTTTTGTAAGAATTCGAAAATGTCTTTCCTGAAGAGGTGCCTCCTGGTTTACCTCCAATTCGAGGAATTGAACATCAAATTGATTTTATACCCGGTGCAACAATTCCAAACTGACCAGCTTATAGAAGTAATCCCGAGGAGACAAAAGAACTTCAATGACAAGTTAATTGTGCAATTCCGGTGCTACTAGTGCCTAAGAAAGATGGGACATGGAGGATGCGTGTTGATTGCCGAGCTTTTAACAATATTACGGTAAAATATTGACATCCCATTCCTCGATCAGATGATATGTTAGATGAATTGCATGGATCTTATGTGTTTTCTAAAATTGATCTCAAGAGTGGATACCATCAAATTAGGATGAAAAAAGGAGATGAGTGGAAAACTGTGTTTAAAACAAAATATAGTTTGTATGAATGGTTAGTTATGCCTTTTGGGTTAACTAATGCACCTAATACTTTCATGAGACTTATGAACCATGTTTTGCGTGCTTTCATTGGCAAATTCGTAGTAGTCTATTTTGATGATATCTTGATTTATAGCAAAAACTTGAATGATCATGTTGAACATTTAAAACTTGTTTTAGACGTTTTAAGGAAAGAAAGGTTATTTGCTAATTTTAAGAAATGTACATTTTGCACGCATAAGCTTGTGTTTCTTGGTTTTATTGTAAGTGCTAAAGGGATTGAGGTTGATGAGGAGAAGGTGAAAGCAATTCAAGAATGGCCAACGCCTACTTCAACGAATCAAGTAAGAAGCTTTCATGGATTGGCCAGTTTTTATCGGAGCTTTGTTCGAGATTTTAGTAGTATAGCTGCACCCTTAACCAAAGTAATCAAGAAGAATGTTCCGTTTAAGTGGGGAAAAGAGCAAGAAAAGGCATTCAAACTTATCAAAGAAAAATTGACTAATGCACCTTTACTTGTTTTACCTAACTTTATTAAAACATTTGAGATAGAGTGTGATGCTTCAGGTACAGGAATAGGAGGCGTACTAATGCAAGAAGGAAGACCGATTGCGTACTTTAGTGAGAAATAAAATAGCATGGCTTTAAACTATCCCACTTACGACAAATAATTGTATGCATTGGTTCGAACTCTAGAAACTTGGCAGCATTACCTTTGGTCCAAAGAGTTTGTGATTCATACGGATCATGAATCCTTGAAACATTTAAAGGTGCAGCACAAATTAAACAAACGTCATGCCAAATGGGTGGAGTTCATTGAGACATTTCCTTATGTGATCAAATACAAACAAGGGAAAGAAAATATAGTTGCTGATGCACTATCACGCAGGTACACTTTACTTTCAACTCTTGATGCTAAATTGCTTGGATTTGAGTACATTAAGGAGTTGTATGTAACGGACTCTAATTTTTGTGACTTGTTTAAGAATTGCACTAAGGGAGAACGTGGGAAGTTCTATTTGCATGATGGTTTCCTATTTCGAGAAAATAAATTGTGTGTTCCATATTCATCCTTGTGTGAATTAATTGTTTGAGAAGCACACGGTGGTGGTTTGATGGTTCACTTTGGCATAGTTAAGACTTTACACACATAGCATGAACATTTCTCTTTGGCCGCACATGAAACGTGACGTAGAAATGGTTTGTGCAAGATACATTACTTGTAGGCAAGCTAAGTTTAGGCAACAACCACATAGATTTTATACACCACTTCCTATTCCTAGTGTACCTTGGGTCGATATTTCTATGGATTTTATTTTGGAATTACCTAAAACAAAGAGGGGGAGAGACTCAGTTTTTGTCGTTGTCGATAGATTTTCTAAGATGGCACACTTTATTGCATGTCATAAAACTGATGATGCATCACATATAGCTGATTTGTTTTTCAAGGAAGTTGTTAGGTTGCATGGAATGCCCAAGACTATTGTCTCAGATCGAGACGTAAAGTTCTTAAGTTACTTTTGGAAGACATTGTGGTGAAAGTTGAGAACTAAATTATTATTTTCAACTACTTGTCACCCACAAATAGACGGTCAAACCGAAGTAGTAAATAAGACATTGTCTACTTATTTGTGTACTATCATACAAAAGAATCTGAAAACTTGGGAAGATTGCTTGCCGCATGTTGAATTTGCTTATAATCGTTGTGTTCATTCTGCCACTAAGTTTTCACCTTTTGAAATTGTTTATGGTTTTAATCCACTAACTCCTTTGGATTTAACTCCTTTACCAATGGATGAGCGCGTTAATTTAGATGGCAAAAAGAAATCTGATTTCATTAAGCAGATTCATGAGAAAGCAAGGCAACACATAGAACAACGAACGAAACAATATGCCAAGCAAGCCAATAAGGGACGCAAGGAGGTTGTCTTTAAATCAGGAGATTTGGTTTGGTTACATATGAGGAAGGAGTGTTTTCCTAAGCAAAGACGTTCTAAACTTCTACCAAGGGGAAATGACCCATTTCGAGTAGTGGAATGCATCAATAACAATGCCTACCAACTTGAACTACCAGGGGAGTATGGGGTTAGTACAACTTTTAATGTTTCTGACTTATCTCCTTTTGATGTAAGTAGCGATTTGAGAACAAATCCTTTTCAAGAGGGGGAGAATGATGTAAATGAAGTTGTGCAACCATGTAAACAAGAGGAGAACCTCAGAAATAAAGTTGGAGACACTCAATTACAGCATCTATATGATTCGCTAAGCGTGCCGAGTGGACCAATTACAAGAGCTATAGCCAAGACATTGAAAGATGTGTAATTCAAATACAATTCAAGATACACGTCTTGAAGAGTTAGGCTCAGTGAACATCATTCAAGCGACCGAAGTCCAAGAAGACTAATATGAAAATATTCGAAAATTATAGTTCATTTATGTAATTTTGAGAATCTTAAAATGATGTAATCACTTATATCATACACATTCGACGTCATTGCTTACGTTTTCATGTTTGAAAGTCATAAAATTTGAATTTATTTTGTCAAATTATTAGGTAAGATTGATAGTCTAACTTTTGACATTTTCCCTTTGTATTTGCCTATAAAAAGATTTTCATTTCTTGAAATGAAACAAGCAATTTTGAGTGTTAAATTATTTCTTATAAGCTCTTATTCTTGAGCTCTTCAAGTTTAATTTCTTATGGTGTTCAAAACAACCAAACTTATCATCTAGATTCTTAAGTATTTTTTTAAGGATTCTTGGTGTGGCGTTTGAGTAAATCATAGTTTTGAGTAAATCATAGATAGGTATCGGGTCAAGATTCTATAAACTTGCGTCTTGAGAAAATTTTGGAGTTCTTTACTATATTCAGTGTTGGGTTTCGTTACAATATTGGTGAGGTTCGTATCAAACAAGACGTGTGGTCTGTCTCAAAATAAAGTCGTTTTTCGAGTCCGTTTTGCTTTCGGCAATTTCAGCCTCGAAAATTGTACATTCTCAACGTCTTTGTTTTGGAAATTAAATGAGCTGTAATGATCCTCATGCGATGATGAGCAATAAGACATTCAACCTGTCTCAAAACAAAATCATTTTTCAAGTCTGATTCGCGTTTGACAATTCCAATCCCAAAAATTGAACATTTTCAACTTCTTCGTTTTTAAAATAAAATATACAGTAATGATTTCATGCGATTGTGAGTAACAAAACGTGTTGCTTGTCTCAAAACAAAGTCGTTTTTTAAGTCCATTTCGCGTTAGACAATTTCGGCCCCAAGAATCTTACGTTTTCAACATCTCAGTTTTGGAAATAAAATGCACTATAACAATCATGATGCAATGGCGAGTAACAAGATGTGCGGCCCGTCTTGAAATAAAGTCATTTTTCGAGTCCATTTTGCATTGGAGAATTCCGGGTCCGAAAATCATACATTTTCAACTTCTCCGTTTCCCAAAAAAAAGTACTTTAACGATGCTCACGCGATACATACGGCCTATCTCGAAACGAAGTTGTTTTTCGAGTGATGCAAACGAAGTTGTGCAACCATGTAAACAAGAGGAGAACCTCAGACATAAGGTTGGAGACACTCAATTACAGCATCTATATGATTCGCTAAGCGTGCCGAGTGGACCGATTACAAGAGCTAGAGTCAAGACATTCGAAAGTGCCTTAAATGGACTAATTATAAAGATGTGTGATTTAAATACAATTCAAGATACACGTCTTGAAGAATTAGATTCAGTGAACATCACTCAAGCGATCGGAGTCTAAGAAAACTAATATGAAAATGTTTGAAAATTATAGTCTATTTATATAATTTTAAGAATGTTAAAATGATACAATCACTTATATCATACACATTCGACGTCATTGCTTACGTTTTCATGTTTGAAAGTCATAAAATTTGAATTTATTTTTTCAAATTGTTAGGTAGGATTGATAATCTAACTTTTGACATTTTCCCTTTGTATTTGCCTATAAAAAGGCTTTCATTTCTTGAAATGAAACAAGCAATTTGAGTGTTAAATTATTTCTTACAAGTTCTTGCTGTTGAGTTTTTCAAGTTTAATTTTTTGTGGTGTTCAAAATAACCAAAGTTATCATCTAGATTCTTAAGCGTTTTTCTTAAGAATTCTTGGTGTAGCGTTTGAGTAAATCATAGTCTTAGTTCTTATCTAGATAGGTATCAACTCAAGACTTTATAAACTTGCGTTTTGGAGAAATCTTGAGGTTCTTTACTACATTCGGTGTTAGGTTTCGTCACGTTATTAGCGAGGTTCGTATCATTGAGTCCATTTTGCATTTGACAATTCCGGAGACATAAATCGTATGTTTTTGACTTCTCTGTTTTGGAAATAAAATACACTGCAACGATCCTCACGCGATGGTAAGTGAAAAGATGTATAGCCTGTCTAGAAACGAAGACTTTTTTCGAATCCATTTCCCATTTGACAATTTCTGATACGAACCCCGAGTATATTAAACTTGAGACCCAATATCTTTACGCATGGAAGCAACTTCTTGGAAAGCTAAATCAGATTCACCCAAGTCTGTAACCCAATTTCAACTTGTGAAATAGAACCTTAGAATAAATACCCTCAAAGTAATTAGTTTTGATTGTAAGAACCTTGATTCAAGCAAGAATCAAAATAAGAGAAAACACTCTCAATTTAATTTAATTCAAGAAAAGTAATTGCTGCCTCCATGGGAGCATGTGGCTGAATATATAAGGGTACAGGAGATAAGTAACCCTAATTGGAGTGTTTGGCCACAAAATTAAACTTATTCTAACTTTAAATAAAATAAACTGAATTTGGGCTTAATAATTACCATTAACAGCCCAAACACATAACAAATTATAAATATATGTTTATAAATAAGACTAAAATAGATGATGGGTTTGAACAGCAACTTAGCCCAAACTGGCACATGGAATCCGAAACTTGCATCATGATGACGATCTGATTCGAACTGCAATTAAAAGAACTTGAACATGCTTGCTTAGCCTTGAGACATCGTTCGAATATGGTCTTATACAAATTTGAGAAGTTGAATTCCGTAGAAGCTTTAATCTTCAGGTTTTGCCTTCTTGTACTTGTGTCAATGTTACCAAGCTCTGATTATTGTCTTGAAGTCCAAGCTTGATATTTGACTCTTTCTTACACTCTTGAATTGTTGTAAGATCATCCCACAAACTTTGAATCATCCCATTCAATGCATCTTTGAATTTCTTCATTCTTGCTCTTGTAACGGGACCATTAGGTAGCTGAATTGGATCATTGCTCTTGTGTGCATCCGTATTTGCATCATTCCCTCGCTCCTCAAGATGATTCGTCCACGAATCTTCACCATCTACATCAAAAGGAGAAAGATCAGCCACATTAAAAGTTGCATCATCAGTTTTATTACAAGGTATAAAATGTGACATCTTGGAAAACCTATCAACCACTACAAAAATAGAATCTTTTCCCTTTTTCAATCTAGATAAACCCAAAACAAAATTCATGGAAATATTAGTCCAAGGTTCACTAGAAACAGGTAAAGGAGTATACAAACCTTATTTAAAACTTTAGATTTAGCTTGTTTGCACACAACACATCTATCACAAACTTTTTACACATCATTTTTCATTTTAGGCCAATAGAAGTGTTCATCTAAAGTGTCTAAAGTTTTTGTAATGCCAAAATGTCCCATTAAACCACCCCCATGAGACTCTTTTACAAGCAATTCTCTCAGAGAACAAATAGGTATGCACAATTTATTTTCTTTAAACAAAAAACCCATCTATTCTATAGAACTTACCATATGCAGCTTTCTCACATGCTTTGAAAATGCTAGAAAAGTCAGTATCATCATCATAAAGAGTTCTAATATGTTCAAATCCAAGCATTCTTGCATCTAAAGCATTAAGTAAAGTATACCTCCTTGAAAGTGCATTAGCCACAACATTATCTTTACCTTGCTTGTATTTAATCACATAAGGAAAAGTCTCAATAAATTCGACCCATTTGGCATGTCGTTTGTTCAACTTACCTTGACTTTTAATGAACTTCAAAGATTGATGGTCAGTATGAATAACAAATTCCTTAGGCCATAAGTAATGCTGCCAATTTTCCAAAGCTCTAACCAAAACATAAAGCTCTTTGTCGTAAGTAGGATAATTCAATGAGGCGCCATGGAGCTTTTCACTAAAGTAGGCAATTGGCCTCTTTTCCTGCATAAGAACAGCCCCAATGCCTAATCCTGATGTATCACATTCAAGTTCAAAAGTATTAGCAAAGTTAGGCAAGGCAAGAATGAGTGCCTTACAAAGCTTATCTTTCAATAAAGTAAATGCATGCTCTTGTTCTTTGTCCCACTTAAAAGTACAATTCTTTTTAATTACTTCTGTAAGGGGTGCCGCAATGATGCTAAAATCTTTTATAAACCGTCTATAAAAACTAGCCAATCCATGAAAACTTCTTACCTCACTTACCGATTTAGGAGTAGGCCAATTTTTAATAGCACTTACCTTCTCTTCATCAACTTCAATGCCTTGAACACTTACCACGAAACCTAAAAACACAATTCGATCTAAACAAAAAGAACACTTTTTAAAGTTAGCATATAACTTTTCTTTCCTCAAAATATCAAGTACAGCCCTTAAATGTTCTACATGTTCATTC
>CM040440.1:990331-1102264 GCA_022749755.1 Azadirachta indica | reverse complement strand
AAAAATCATATTGCTTCAAGGAGTTTGACCAAATCAAGCCTACATTCCAAAAACAAGCTTCCTAATCTTTCCATAATTTTTGGTTGACTTTCCTATTCCTGTACTGATTTTTTTTTCTTTTCTTTGTTCTTAATCTTTCCTTTATCATTTCTAAAAATCTATTTCCTAGTCCTTGTGCTTTCCCAGTTTGTTGCCTATCTAAATTAGTTTTATTTTACTTTTCATTGTATTTAGTAAGTTTGTATAAATTTTGATTTTTTGCAACTATTCTTAATAAGAGAATTAGAGTGGAAAAAGGCTTAGTATGAGCTCATCTAGAGAAAAGCCATAAAATTAAGTGTGAAACACGAGCGAACTTGAGTGATAACATTACTTGAGTGAAACACGTGAGGGAGTGAAGTGAGAAAATTATTCTTTTGCTTTACTAACTTTGTCTTGAAGGATGAGTGGACAAGCAAGAAATCCACAAAGTGAGATAGATCGATTCCAAGCTTTAACCGAGTTGTTGCAAGCCATGGATAGAAAATATGGAGAGTTGGTTGATAGAATAGAGAGGCTAGAGGTTTCAACCACAAGGGGGCAACCACCTAATGCTCCTAATCCAACCATGCAAACTAGGCGAGTTCCGAGAAGAGCTCAATTAGATGATGGCTTTAATGATAGTGAATCGCTTGATGACAATGGAGAGGAAGAAGAGGTGAGACCGAGGGTAAGAAACAATAACAATAGCAACAGTGGGGTCAAACTGAAAATTCCACCATTTTATGGAAGAATGGATCATGAGGCATACTTAGATTGGGAAACGAAGATTGAATTAGTGTTTGATTGCAATGACTACACTGAATCCAAGAAATTGAAGCTTGCCGTGGCTGTTTTTGAAGCTTATGCTATTACTTGGTGGGATGATACTAAGCAAAAGCGAAGGAGAAATAGGGAAAGGCCCATTGAAGAGTGGAGAGATCTGAAATCCATCATGCGCAAGAGATTTGTACCAAGCTACTACTATAGAGAATTATATAATCGACTTCAAAATCTCACTCAAGGGTCTAAGAGTGTTGAGGAATACTACAAGGAGATGGAGGTAGCAATGATAAGAGCAAATGTAGAGGAAGATAATGAGGCTACAATGGCAAGATTTCTCAATGGTTTGAACAAAGAGATTTCTAATGTGGTTGAATTGCAGCCATATATGGAGCTAGAAGACTTGCTTCACCTTGCATTGAAGGTTGAGAAGCAACTGAAAAAGAGAGGTCGTACAAGTCAGTTTTCCTCCTATACTTCTGCATTCAAATCAAATTGGAGGAAAGATGATAAGGCTTCGTCATCCAAGCCTAAAATCGAATCCAAAGAGTTTCCCAAAACATCCAACTCAAGCAAAGACAAGGGTAAGTTTGATTCTACTACTAACACCAGAAACATTAAATGTTTTAAATGTCAAGGTGTAGGACATTACAAGCGGGATTGCCCAAATCAAAGAACCATATTCATGCTTGAGGGAGAGTACTATTCGGCCAGTGAAGAGGAGAATGAACAAGAGACGATGCCAACTCTTGAAGATGCAAGTGATGAAGAAGGGGATGAGCAATTTACTATGGCAGAAAGTGGTAAGGCTCTTGTATCAAGAAGAGTTTTGAATATGCAAGTCCAACAGGAAGAATGTGATCAAAGAGAGAATCTCTTCCATACTAGGTGTCTTGTAAAGGATAGGGTTTGTGATGTGATAATTGATGGTGGCAGTGTAACTAATGTTTCTAGTACTACTCTTGTAGAAAAGTTAGGGTTACCTACTTTAAAACATCCACATCCTTACAAGTTGAAGTGGCTTAATGATTGTGGGGAAATTAGGGTGACAAAGCAAGTTCTTGTTGCCTTCAAAATAGGCAAGTATAGAGATGAGTTGTTGTTTGATGTAGTGCCCATGCATGCTGGCCATCTCTTGTTGGGACGCCCTTGACAATTTGACAGAAGGGTGTTACATAATGGTTTTACAAATCATTATACTTTTGAGAAGGATGGGAAGAAAATTACTCTTGTACCACTTTCACCTAAAGAAGTTTATGAGGGTGAGCTTAGAAGAATGCAAAGTCAGAGAGAAAACAAGAGTGAGGAGAAAAGAGTGAGTGAAGTTGTAACAAAGGAGGGTACGTTTTCAAAAGAAAAGAGTGGCAAAAAGAATGAGAAAGAAAAACAAGTGAGTTCGAATGGAGAGGGGCAGAATTCAAATGAGGGAAAAAGAGTGGAGGAAAGAGAAACAATTGAGTGTAAAAAGAAACAAGTGAGCTTTTATGCAAAAAGGAGTGATATTAGGGTGGCTTGGTTTTCCAACAAAAGTATACTTGTACTTATGTACAAGGAACTTTACTTAAACACTAATGACCTTAATACTTCTTTGCCTACTGCATTTGTTTCTCTTTTACAGGTTTATGAAGATGTTTTTCCCGGGGAGGTGCCCAATGAATTGCCGCCCATTAGGGGTATCGAGCATCAGATCGATTTTATTCCTGGAGCTTCAATTCCAAATAAATCAGCCTATAGGAGTAATCCCGAGGAGACAAAGGAGCTTCAAAGGCAAGTTGAGGAGTTGTTAACAAAGGGATATGTTAGAGAAAGTATGAGTCCATGTGCTGTTCCTGTTCTATTGGTACCTAAGAAAGATGGCTCTTGGCGTATGTGTGTTGATTGTCGTGCAATTAATAACATTACGGTAAAGTATCGCCATCCTATTCCTAGGCTAGATGATATGCTTGATGAATTATATGGTTCTACTATCTTTAGCAAAATTGATTTGAAAAGTGGGTATCATCAAATTCGCATGAGAGAGGGTGATAGAGATGTGAAGTTTCTAAGTCATTTTTGGAAAGTTTTGTGGAGTAAATTGGGTACTAAATTGTTATATTCTACTACTTGTCACCCACAAACTGATGGTCAAACAGAAGTTGTGAATAGAACTTTGGGAACTTTGTTGCATGCTATTGTCCAAAAAAATTTGAAGAATTGGGAAGAGTGCATTCCATTTGTTGAATTCGTATATAATAGAGTTGTGCATTTTACTACTGGTTTTTCACCGTTTGAAATTGTTTATGGCTTTAACCCATTAACCCCTTTGGATTTAGTTCCTTTACCTTGTGATGAAAGAACTAGCTTAGATGGGAAAACAAAGGCAGAATTGGTGAGAAAACTACATGCAGATGTGCGCAAGAACATTGAAAAGAAGAATCAACAAATTACAAGCCAAGTAAACAAAGGACGAAGGCGCGTTGTATTCGAGCCTGGTGAATGGGTTTGGGTACATATGCGAAAGGAAAGGTTTCCAACTCAAAGGAAGTCAAAGCTACATCCAAGAGGAGATGGTCCCTTTCAAGTTGTTGAGAAGATCAATGATAATGCCTATAAATTGGATCTTCCTGGTGAGTATACTGTGAATGCAACTTTTAATGTGGCTGATCTTTCTCCTTCTGATGTAGATGGTGAAGATTCGTGGACGAATCATCTTGAGGAGCGAGGGAATGATGCAAATACGGATGCACACAAGAGCAATGATCCAATTCAGCTACCTAATGGTCTCGTTACAAGAGCAAGAATGAAGAAATTCAAAGATGCATTGAATGGGATGATTCAAAGTTTGTGGGATGATCTTACAACAATTCAAGAGTGTAAGAAAGAGTCAAATATCAAGCTTGGACTTCAAGACAATAATCAGAGCTTGGTAACATTGACACAAGTACAAGAAGGCAAAACCTGAAGATTAAAGCTTCTACAGAATTCAACTTCTCAAATTTGTATAAGACCATATTCGAACGATGTCTCAAGGCTAAGCAAGCATGTTCAAGTTCTTTTAATTGCAGTTCGAATCAGATCATCATCATGATGCAAGTTTCGGATTCCATGTGCCAGTTTGGGCTAAGTTGCTGTTCAATCCCATCATCTATTTTAGTCTTATTTATAAACATATATTTATAATTTGTTATGTGTTTGGGCTGTTAATGGTAATTATTAAGCCCAAATTCAGTTTATTTTATTTAAAGTTAGAATAAGTTTAATTTTGTGACCAAACACTCCAATTAGGGTTACTTATCTCCTGTACCCTTATATATTCAGCCACATGCTCCCATGGAGGCAGCAATTACTTTTCTTGAATGAAATTAAATTGAGAGTGTTTTCTCTTATTTTGATTCTTGCTTGAATCAAGATTCTTACAATCAAAGCTAAAGCTTTCCAAGAAGTTGCTTCCATGCGTAAAGATATTGGGTCTCAAGTTTAATATACTCGGGGTTCGTATCAGTTTGGTATCAGAGCTACGGCTCTAAATCAGGTTATATCGTCTTTCAAATTTGTTTATTTGTTTCTTTAGTTTCTGAGTCTGTTTTGCTTCAATTCCATTTATTTTCGTTTTTATGTCTATCATATCAAAAAAAAAAAAAAAAAAAGAGGGTTTCCTTTCAATTCACAGCAAGTCAAGTTTGGGTTGTATCAATCTCCAATTCGGTTGATTTAGTCTTTGTCTATTCGTTTCTTTTCTGTCTGTGTCTATTTATTTTTGTTTGGTCACTCCTACGTGTTTGGAGGTAAAAATAAAAATAAAAAAAATAAAAAAAAAAGAGAGAAAAAGCAAAGCCTTTGGCTAAGAGAAGAAAAAAAAAGAAACAATTGAGTGTAAAAAGAAACAAGAGAGCTTTTATGCAAAAAGGAGTGATATTAGGGTGGCTTGGTTTTCCAACAAAAGTATACTTGTACTTATGTACAAGGAACTTTACTTAAACACTAATGACCTTAATACTTCTTTGCCTACTGCATTTGTTTCTCTTTTACAGGTTTATGAAGATGTTTTTCCCGAGGAGGTGCCCAATGAATTGCCGCCCATTAGGGGTATCGAGCATCAGATCGATTTTATTCTTGGAGCTTCAATTCCAAATAAATCAGCCTATAGGAGTAATCCCGAGGAGACAAAGGAGCTTCAAAGGCAAGTTGAGGAGTTGTCAACAAAAGGATATGTTAGAGAAAGTATGAGTCCATGTGCTATTCCTGTTCTATTGGTACCTAAGAAAGATGGCTCTTGGCGTATGTGTGTTGATTGTCGTGCAATTAATAACATTACGGTAAAGTATCGCCATCCTATTCCTAGGCTAGATGATATGCTTGATGAATTATATGGTTCTACTATTTTAGCAAAATTGATTTGAAAAGTGGGTATCATCAAATTCGCATGAGAGAGGGTGATGAGTGGAAAACTGCATTCAAAACAAAATATGGTCTGTATGAATGGTTAGTTATGCCTTTTGGTTTAACTAATGCACCTAGTACTTTCATAAGGTGATACGAACCCCGAGTATATTAAACTTGAGACCCAATATCTTTACACATGGAAGCAACTTCTTGGAAAGCTTTAGCTTTGATTGTAAGAATCTTGATTCAAGCAAGAATCAAAATAAGAGAAAACACTCTCAATTTAATTTCATTCAAGAAAAGTAATTGCTGCCTCCATGGGAGCATGTGGCTGAATATATAAGAGTACAGGAGATAAGTAACCCTAATTGGAGTGTTTGGTCACAAAATTAAACTTATTCTAACTTTAAATAAAATAAACTGAATTTGGGCTTAATAATTACCATTAACAGCCCAAACACATAACAAATTATAAATATATGTATAAATAAGACTAAAATAGATGATGGGATTGAACAGCAACTTAGCCCAAACTGGCACATGGAATCCGAAACTTGCATCATGATGACGATCTGATTCGAACTGCAATTAAAAAAACTTGAACATGCTTGCTTAGTCTTGAGACATCGTTCGAATATGGTCTTATACAAATTTGAGAAGTTGAATTCCGTAGAAGCTTTAATCTTCAGGTTTTGCCTTCTTGTACTTGTGTCAATGTTACCAAGCTCTGATTATTGTCTTGAAGTCCAAGCTTGATATTTGACTCTTTCTTACACTCTTGAATTGTTGTAAGATCATCCCACAAACCTTGAATCATCCCATTCAATGCATCTTTGAATTTCTTCATTCTTGCTCTTGTAACGGGACCATTAGGTAGCTGAATTGGATCATTGCTCTTGTGTGCATCCATATTTGCATCAAACAAGGCATGTCTCCCATCTCGAAACAATGTCATTTTTCAAATCCATTTCGCATTTGGCAATTTCAGCATTGAAAATTGTACCTTTCCAACTTTTTCATTTTTAAAATAAAATGTACCGTAATGATCCTCATGCCATAATGAGTAACAAGATGTGCGGCCTGTCTTGAACTGAACTTGTTTTTTGAGTTTGTTTTGGCTTTGACAATTCTGGCTCTGAAAATCTTACGTCTTCAGCTTTTCTATTTTCGAAACAAAATACACCGCAATAATCCTTACGAGATGGTAAGTAACAAGGCATATCTCCCGTCTCAAAATAAAGTCGTTTTTGAGCTTGTTTCCCATTAGAAAATTTCAGCACCGAAAATTGTACCTTTCCAATTTCTCCATTTTTAAAATAAAATGCATCGTAGTGATCTTCATGCCATGATAAGTAACGAGAAGTGCAGCCTGTCTTGAACTGAACTTAATCATCGAGTTCGTTTCGTGATTGACAATTCTGGACCCAAAAAGCTTACATTTTCAACTTTTCTGTTTTTGAAATAAAATGCATCATAATGATCTTCACGCCATGATAAGCAATAAGACGTGTGGCCTGTCTTCAACTGAACTCATTTTTTGAGTTCGTTTCACGTTTTATGATTTTGACCCCGAAAATCAAACGTTTTCAACTTCTCCGTTTTTGAAATAAAATAAAGCGTAAGGATTCTAATGCAATGAAGAGTAATAAGACATGTGACCCGTCTCTAGCCGAACTTGTTTTTTGAGTATGTTTCGCGTTTGACAATTCTGACCCCAAAAATCGTACGTTTTAAACTTCTTTGTTGTTGAAATAAGATGCACTATAACAATTCTCATGCGAAACTGAGTAACGAGAAGTATGACTCTTCTCGAAATGAAATCGTTTTTTGAGTCCATTTTTTGTTTCATAATTCTGCTCCCAAAAATCGTACATCTTCAACTTCTCAGTTTTTAGAACAAAATGCACCACAATGATCCTCATGTGATGTTGAGTAACAAAACGTTCGGTCCGCCTCGAAATGAAATCGTTTTTCGAGCCCGTTTCAAGGTTGACAAGTCCGGCCTCGAAAATTGCACGTTTTCAACTTCTCTATTCTTAAAAGAAAATACATCTTAACAATCGTCATGCGATGGTAAGAAACAAGACATGCAGCCTGTCTCGAAACGAAGTCGTTTTTTGAGTCCGTTTTACGTTTGGCAATTCTGGGCAAGAAAATTGCACGTTTTTCAACTTCTCTATTATGAAAATAAAATGCACTGTAACAACCCTCACGCAATGGTGACTAACAAAATATTCGTCCTGCCTCGAAACGAAATTGTTTTTCGAGTCCGTTTTATGTTTGACAATTACTGCCTTGAAAATTTTACGCTTTGAGCTTCTCCATTTTGGAAATAAAATATACCGTAAGGATTCCGACGCGATGTTGAGCAGCAAGACGTGCGACCTGTCTCAAAATGAAATCGTTTTTCGAGACCGTATAGCGTTTTATAATTACGGCCCCAAAAATCATATATTTTTAATTTCTCCGTTTTGGATATAAAACCCACTGCAATGATTGTCATGCGATGGTGAGTAACAAAACGTGAACCCCGTCTCTGAATAAATTCGTTTTTCAAGTCCGTTTCGTGTTTGATAATTCTGGCACCAAAAATCTTACATTTTCAATTTCACCTTTTTGGAAATAAAATGCATTGTTAATGATCCTCATGTGATGATGAGTAACAACACATGCAACCCGTCTCGAAACAAAATCGTTTTTAGAGTTTGTTTTGCGTTTGACAACTCTGGCATCGAAAATAGTACGTTTTCAACTTCTTTGTTTTTGAAATAAAATGCACCATAATGATACAAACCTCGCCAATCATGTGACAAAACCCAACATTGAATGTAGTAAAGAACCCCAAAATTTCTTCAAGACGCAAGTTTATAGAGTTTTGACCCAATACCTATCTAGATAAGAATCAAGACTATGATTTACTCAAATACCACACCAAGAATCTTTAAGAAAACACTTAAGAATTTAGATGATAAGTTTGGTTGTTTTGAACGTCACAAGAAATTAAATTTGAAGAGCTGAAGAACAAGAATTTAAAAGAAATAATTTAACGCTCAAAATTGATTCCTTCATTTCAAGACTTTTTACAGGCAAATACAAAAAGAAATCGTCAAAAGTTAAGCTAACAATCCTACCTAACGATTTCACAAAATAAATACAAATTTTATGATTTTTAAAACCTACAAATTTCAAACATGAAAACGTAAGCAATGACGTCATATATATATGACGTAAATAATGACGTCGAATGTATATGACGTAAGTGATTATAGCATTTTAAAATTCTTAAAATTACATAAATGTGGCCCATCTCAAAAAAAGGTCGTTTTTCGAGTCTGTTTTACGTTTGATAATTCCAGCATCGAAAATTGCATATTTTCAAGTTCTCCATTTTTGATATAAAATGCAATGTAATGATCCTCACACAAAGGTGAGTAAGATAACCTGTGGCCCGTCTCGAACTAAAGTCGTTTTTCGAGTTTGTTTCGCGTTACATAATTCCTGTCCCTAAAATCTTACGTTTTCAACTTCTCCGTTTTGTAATAAAATGCATGGTAACGATTCTCATATGATGGAGAGTAACAAAACGTGTGGCCTGTCTCAAAATAAAGTCATTTTTTGAATGCGCTTTGCGTTTGACAATTTCAGCACCGAAAATTGTAAGTTTTTAATTTCTCCGTTTTTGAACTAAAGTGCAACGTAATAATCTTCACGCGATAGTGAGTAACAAGACTTGCGGCCTACCTTGAAAAGAATTTGTTGTTCGAGTCCGTTTAATGTTTAAGAATTCCAGCACTAAAAATCGTATGTTTTCAATTTCTTTATTTTTTAAAAGGAAATAAACAGTAAAGAACCTTAAGCGATGGAGTAACAAGACTTACAGCCAGTGATACGAACCTTGCCAATAACGTAACGAAACCCAACACCGAATGTAGTAAAAAACCCTCAAAATTTCCCCAAAACTCAAGTTTATAGAGCCTTGACCTAATACCTATCTAGATAAGAACTAAGAACATGATTTACTCAAACGCCTTGACCTAATTAGTCCATTTAAGACACTTTCCAATGTCTTGACTCTAGCTCTTGTAATCGGTCTACTCGACATGTTTAGCAAATCATATAGATGCTGTAATTGAGTGTCTCCAACCTTATGTCTAAGGTTCTTCTCTTGTTTACGTGGTTGCACAACTTCGTTTGTATCATTCTCCCCCTCTTGAAAAAGATTTGTCCTCAAATCGGTATCTACATCAAAAGGAGATAAGTCAAAAACATTAAATGTTGTACTAACCCCATACTCGCCTGGTAGTTCAAGTTTGTAGGCATTATCATTGATGCATTTTACTACTTGAAATGGGCCATCTCCCCTTGGTAGAAGTTTAGAACCTCTTTGATCAGGGAAACGCTCCTTCCTCATATGTAACCAAACCAAATCTTCTAGTTTAAAGACAACCTTCTTGTGTCTCTTATTGGCTTGCTTGGCATATTGTTTCGTTCGTTGTTCTATGTGTTGCTTTGCTTTCTCATGAATCTACTTAATGAAATCAGCTTTCTTCTTGCCATCTAAATTAACGTTCTCATTTATAGATAAAGGAGTTAAATCTAAAGGAGTTAGTGGATTAAAATTAAAAACAATTTTAAAAGGTGAAAATTTAGTGGCAGAATGAACACGACTATAAACAAATTCAGCATGCGGCAAGCAATCTTCCCAAGTTTTTAAGTTCTTTTGTATGATAGTACGCAATAAAGTAGACAATATCCTATTTACTACACATAGAGAGGATGATAATTGATTTATGACTATCACACACTACACATATGGATAACTTCTGAAAAATTGTTAACAATTGAATAAGTCATTGATTGACCCTATATCTTGTTACATTCTTTTGAAGCCATTAACATTTTGAGGAATCATCTCTAGAAAGGAACTTTCACATGTATGTTGAGTCTTTTATTTTTATTTTTATTTTAGTTTTTCTTAAGGACTAGCAAAGTCTAGGTTTGGGAGATTTTGATAAATCAATATTTGTCCTAATATTTTGTTATATTTATGTCCTTTATTCATTTATTTTATTTTAAAATTTTATTACTTTAATTTTCTTTTTATTACTTGTAGGAATTGTTGTAGAAAACCCCAAAACAAACTCAAGATGCTAAAAGGCCGATATTTGCTAAACATAGTCTGTATTTTCTAGCATAACTTTGCCCTCAATACTCGTATTTGGGTGATATAAAATAATTTACAATTGTACATTTCAAAAAGAAAGTAAATGTTGAAGTTTTAAGGGTCAAAATTTCAGTTGCAAATGAGACAACTGGAAGACAGACTTTTCTTGACATTTAGGAGTGAATTTTGAATAAATTATTGACCAAATGAGTAAAAGGAGATTCCTTGAGAGGTGCTACTTTGCTGAGAATGAATTGGGGAAGGATTTGATGAATAAGAGAGTTTTCTAAAGAGTGAGTTTTCCATTGGAGGGAGAGGATTGCTGGATTGACATGAGAGTGTCCAAAAATCAAGAGTAGAACTTAAGTGCCAATATGTTCAAGAAGATTACCCTAATTTACTAAGTTATGAAGACACTGTCAGAGGGGTAATTTTGGAATTTAAACTGTATTCATTGAAGTAATATTTCAGAATAAGGTTGGTGCCACTAGAAAGTTGAAGAAGTAAGCTTTCTATAAAATTTTTCGGTTTAGTATTTGGACTTCTCTAGAGAAAGTTATGATAACTTGTTCACAACATGTTTATTTTCAGCGCAGAATCAGGTTGCACGGAATTCAAAGATTTTTTATCTTAAATTCAATTTGTTTTGTTTAATTTCTAGGTGATAAAAGGATTTGATGAATTGTAATTCAAAGTCTTAGTTGTTTTGGTTATTTTCAAAGAATTTTAAATGTTTGTATTCATTTATCAAAGTTAGGTAATAGTTGTTGGCCTAACCATTGAAATTTTTAAGGGTTGTTAACCTAATCTTTGACATTTCTTTTCTTGTAAGAGCCTATATAAAGTCTTTAAACTTCTAGTATTAAAATTTAGTTGTTTTGAGTTGAGTTTAACTAAAATTCGTGTGTTTTATACTCTGTATCTCTTGGAAAATTTCCATAGAGTAGTGAGTATTCTTTTGAGTTTTACAACCTTTGGCAGCAAATTAGGGTGGTGTTTCTGTATCCCATTTATTGTAAACTTTAAGAAAAGAACTTGTTTCAACCCTTATTTAGTAAAAACCTAAATCCCCACACAAACCCCCATTATCCGATATCAATTTGGTATTAGAGCTCAAGGTTCCATGGCTACCCGTCGTAGCCAAAAACAATCTGAGGAAGGTCCTTCAAACACATAAGCTGATCCTCGTGATGCTCTAATGGCAGAAATGAGGAGGCAAATCCAGCAACTTCAACAACGATTGGAGGCATTTGAAAATCAAGAGAGAATTCAGCAGCATATAGAACCTGTCCATGAAGCTCTTAGCGAAGAAGAAGAGGGCTTAAATCCTTTTCACCATGTTCCAAGTCGTTTGTCAAGTGGCAGCAGCACTCCCCCACACCCAAGAGAATTACGAAACTTTCATTTTGAAAAAGATTTCAATATGAAAGTTGATATTCCAGATTTTGAAGGAAGGATAAGCCGGAGGAATTTGTTGATTAACTCCACACCATTGAACAAATCTTTGAGTTCAAGGATGTTTCTAAGCACATGAAGGTGAAGCTTGTTGCCATCAAGCTAAAGAAGCATGCATCTTTATGCTGGGAAAATCTCAAGAGACAAAGAGTACGTGAAGGAAGAAGTAAAATTGTCACTTGGGAAAAGATGAAGAGGGAACTCAAGCGAAAATACTTACCGGAAAATTATCGGCAAGATATTTTCTTAAAGTTTCACAATTTCAAGCAAAAAGATTTGTCTGTGGAAGAATATAATGCTGAATTTGAAAACCTTATGTTGAAGTGTGATATTGTTGAGCCAGAAGAACAAACAATTGCTGGTTATTTAGGAGGATTGAGATCAGAAATTGGAAATATAGTCCAATTGTAACCTTATTGGAGATACAATGATGTGTGTAGACTGGCTCTAAAGGTGGAGAAGCAACAAAGAGAAGCACGAGGGAGTGGTACTCGTTTTTCAGCCCGTGACATCACTTCCAATCGTGGGAACACCTCCATTTCCAGAAATACTTCTACCGGAAAATCAGCAACCAAGATTCCTTCCAAGAATGATGTGGGAACTAGCTCTAAGCAGCAACCAAGCATAAATTCTCGACAATGCTTCAAATGTCAAGGTGTTAGGCATATTGCTTCTGAATGTCCTAATCGCAAAATTATCACACTTGTTGAAGAAGATGTTGATGAATAAATTGATAGAGGTCCACAATTTGTTGCTGAAGTTTCAAAAGAAGTAGAAGAAGAAGATGTTGTATATGCTGATTATGGGGAATTCCTTGTTATGCGGCGAAGTTTGAGCGTTGCATTTGAAGGAGAAGATTGGTTGCGAAAGAACATTTTTCACACAAGATGTACTTTTAATGGCAAGGTTTGTAACGTCATCATTGCTGATAGCAGCTTTGAGAATATGGTGTCTACTGAAATGGTGGAGAAGTTGTGCCTCAAAACTGAGCAACATGTTCAACCATACAAACTTTCTTGGCTTCGAAAGGGTTGTGAGATAAAGGTAAACAAACGTTGTCTTGTTTCGTTTTCAATTGGAAAAAAATATATGGATGAAGTTTGGTGTGATTTTATGCCCATGGATGCTTGTCATTTACTTTTGGGAAGACCTTGGCAATATGATAGAAAGGTTATGCATGATAGGTATAAAAACACTTATACTTTTGTTAAAGATGGAACAAAGACAGTTTAGGGTACATCGAAGATGGAAAATATTCCTAAACCTGTAAAAGGTGAGGGAAATAATTTGCTTGTAATATCGGAATGTCGAAAGGAGTTAAATTTAGGGAATGAAGTTTATGTTCTAGTTGTGTTTGAGGAAAATGAAGATGGCAATGAACCACCACAAATCATGAAGCAACTCCTTGAAGAGTTTCATGATGTTGTTCCAGAGGAGATCCCACCTGGACTTCCTCCGATGAGAGACATTCAACAATCCATTCATCTTGTAGCAGGAGCTGTTCTATCAAATAAGGCGGCTTATTGAATGAGTCCAAAAGAGCATGAAGAGTTACAAACACAAGTTGATGAGCTGATTGTAAAGGAATTGGTTCGAGAAAGTAAGAGTCCTTGTGCTGTTTCTGCACTTTTAGCATCAAAAAAAGATGGATTGTGGCGTATGTGCGTTGATAGTAGAGCAGTAAATAAGATAACAGTTGATTATCGCTTTTCAATTCCACGCCTAGATGATCTTTTCGACCAACTTCATGGGGCTAAAATCTTTTCAAAGATTGATCTTCGGAGTGGCTATCATCAAATCAGAATGCGACTTGGAGATAAATGGAAAACTGCTTTTAAAACTTAAGATGGGCTTTACGAATGGATGGTGATGCTCTTTGGTCTTTCTAATGCTCCAAGTACTTTTATGCGATTGATGAATCATGTTTTCAAGCCTTTTATCGGAAAATTTGTTGTTGTGTACTTTGATGATATTCTTGTATACAGCAAGGGTGAAGAACAACATGTCAAACATCTCCGTCAAGTGTTTGACACACTGCAACAACAAAAGTTATATGCTAATTTGAAGAAGTGTGAATTCTTTACTAACAGTCTAGTCTTTTTGGGCTATGTTGTATAAAGAAGGCATTAAGATGGATTCCAGTAAGGTAGAAGCAATCCTCAACTGGCCAACACCTAAGTGTTTGCATGATATTCGAAGTTTTCATGGCTTTGCATCCTTTTATCGGCGTTTTATTAAAGAATTTAGCACAATTGTTGCTCCAATTACTGAGTGTCTTAAGGGAGAAGCTTTCAAGTGGACAGAAGAAGCACAAAGGAGCTTTGACACTATCAAAAGCAAGGTAACTCAAGCACCCATTTTTTCACTTCCAAATTTTAACCAAGTGTTCGAAGTTGAATGTGATGTATCAAATACTGGAATTGGTGGTGTTTTGAGCCAAAGAAACAAATCAATTGTTTTCTTCAGTGAGAAACTAAATGAATCTCGCAAGAAATATTCTACTTACGATAAGGAGTTGTATGCAATCTGTCTCTCTTTGGGTCATTGGAGTCAATATCTTCTTTCAAAACCATTTGTTCTCTATTCAGATCATGAGGCCTTAAAATTCATCAACAGCCAACAGAAGCTAAATTGAAGACATGCTGGATGGGTTGAATTTCTTCAATCTTTCAACTTCACCATCAAGCACAAATTTGGAGTTCAAAATGTTGTAACTAGTGCACTTAACTGAAAACATTCCTTGCTATCCTCAATGCAAGTGAAAGTCATAGGCTTTAAAGTCGTGAAGGAATTATATGCAAGTGATCCAGACTTTGGCAAGATATGGGCAGAATGTGAAAGTCATCCTTACAAGCAATTCTTGTGGTAAGAGGGCTATCTCTTTAAAGGTAATTGTTTGTGCATTCCTCGGTGTTCTTTGAGAGAGTCTATTATTATGGAAGCTCATGACAGTTGTGTTGGAGGTCACTTTGGTAGAGATAAAACACTTGCTCTCTTGAAAGATAAGTTTTTTTGGCCAAAGATGGGATGCAATGTGATGAAGCATGTGGAAAGGTGTAAGATCTGCCATGTTGCAAAAAGTCATGCACAAAATACGGGTTTGTATACTCCATTACCAGTGCGTAACGCTCCATGGGAAGATGTTAGTCTAAATTTTATTGTTGGGTTACCAAGAACTCAAAAAAATAAAGATTCTGTCATGGTGGTGGTGGTGGATAGGTTTTTTAAAATGACTCATTTTATTCCATGCAACAAAACAGCGGATGCCTCTAATGTGGCTGATTTGTATTTTAAAGAGGTAGTGAAGTTGCATGGTATTGCAAAAACCAATGTTTCTGATCGAGATTCCAAGTTTTTGAGTCACTTTTGGCGAACGCTATGGAGAAAACTTGGCACTAGTCTTAATTTTAGCTCTTCCCATCATCCTCAAACTGATGGTCAAACAGAAGTGACGAATTGGAGTTTAGAAAATCTACTACGAAGTTATGTTGGTAAGAATATCAGACAGTGGGATGTTATTTTGACTCAAATTGAATTTGCCTATAATCATCAACTAACCAATCTACTGGTCAAAGTCCTTTTGAGGTAGTTTGATTTAAATGGTGCAACTATGCTACTAAAATCTTGAACAAAACGCCGATAAAAATTGGCCAATTCATGAAAGCTTCTTATTTGATTCGTCGATGTAGGCGTTGGCCATTCTTGAATTACCTTCACCTTCTCCTCATTGACCTCAATCCCTTTAGCACTTGCAACAAAACCAAGAAACACAAGCTTATCCGTGCAAAATTTACATTTCTTAAAATTAGCAAATAACCTTTCTTTCATTAAAATCTCTAAAACAAGTTTTAAATATTCAACATGATCATTCAAGTTTTTGCTATAAATCAAGATATCGTCAAAATAGACTACTACGAATTTGCCAATGAAAGCACGCAAAACGTGGTTCATGAGTCTTATGAAAGTATTAGATGCATTAGTTAACCCAAAAAGAATACATACAAATCATATTTTGTTTTAAATGCAGTTTTCCACTCA
The DNA here is from genome assembly GCA_022749755.1 of Azadirachta indica. NCBI lineage: Eukaryota > Viridiplantae > Streptophyta > Magnoliopsida > Sapindales > Meliaceae > Azadirachta > Azadirachta indica. The sequence goes on along the minus strand of CM040440.1, from coordinate 1,086,444 downwards.
TCTCCTTTTTTCATCCTAATTTGATGCTATCCACTCTTAAGATCAATTTTAGAAAACACATAAGATCCATGCAATTCATCTAACATATCATCTAATTGAGGAATGGGATGTCGATACTTTACCGTAATAGTGTTGACAGTTCGGCAATCAACACACATCCTCCATGTCCCATCTTTCTTACGCACTAGTAGCACCGGAACCGCACAAGGACTCATGCTTTCTCTAACATACCCTTTCTCCATCAGCTCATTAACTTGTTGTTGAAGTTCCTTTGTCTCCTCGGGATTATGATATGCAAATTTTAAATGCTCGCAAGTGCACGAATCATTAATAGCTAACAATAAGTTCACCCGAGGTCGATCTCTCGCGGAATTGCAATTGTTTAAATCCTTATTATTTTCTGTTAATTACTAATTTAAGCAAATATAAAATCGTAAATACTCTAATGCAATTAAATTACAATTTCAAATTATTTCAATTGAAGTAATTAAATAGATAAATTACAAGAACTTAAAATCTATAAAATTTTGTTGAATTCAATTAAATTAGATGGGGTTTGGCTAGTTATCTAATCTGATATTAAAATATAAGGTGAATTAAACAACCATTATGTATTTTAGATTATTAATTTTTCCACTAAAACTAGAGAATTCCAATGATCATGGTAATTCTCACTTACAATTAATTAAATATATCCTTGATATAAGGCTTCTACTTAATTAATTGTATTGTTACAAAAAAATCATTTAACCATTTAAATCAAACCAATTCAATTGATTCAATTTAAATATTTATTCAAAAGAGCTTAATTAAGGTAAAATGATGTTTCTAACACCTTAATTCTCAAATTAATTTCAATCACAAATAATAGATAGCAAATCCACAATAAATAATCAAAATTATACAGATCAATCAACAAAAAATAATCTCAACTTTCAAATTAATCACGTTTCACAAAATATTCAATACCATTTCAATAGCAAAGCCAAACTCCCAAAATATGTTTACACTTCCATTCTTAAATTCAAATCTATGAATCTAATTACAAAAGTTCTAAACATATTTGAAAAATAAACAAACTAAAAGAAAGCTTCCCTTTTTTGAAGGTTCACCACCAAGTTTTTGAAAAAGATGATAATTCTGCCCAGTAAGAATGTCCTCTTCAATCTAGCAATCCTAACCCCTCAATCAAAAACTCCCTCTTTAGAAAACCCTCTTATTGGTCAAATTATTCCCCAATTCGTTCTCAACACCAGCAGCCTATCCAAAAGTCATCCCTCTTACTGATTTTGTCAACAACTTATTCAAAATTTACTCCCACATGTCAAGGAAAATCTATCCCCCCAATTGTCTTCTTTCCAGCTGGAGTTTTGACCCTTAAAACTTCAATATTTGCTTTTTATTTTAAAATGTAGTGTAAATCATTATGTCTAGTTTTCAAATTATTTTGTATCACCCAAATACGAGTATTGAGGATAAAGTTATGTTAGAAAATACGGACTATGTTTAGCAAATACGGGCCTTCCAGCATCTTGGATTTGTTTTTGAGTTTTCTACAATAATTCCTACAAATAATAAAAAGAAGCTCAAAGTAATAAAATTTTAAAATAAAATACATAAATAAAGGACATAAACATAACAAAATATTAGGACAAATATTGATTTATCAACAAACCCGTATTTTGTCCATGACTTTTTGCAACATGGCAGATCTTACACCTTTCCACATGCTTCATCATATCGCATCCCATCTTTGGCCAAAAAAACTTATCTTTCAAGAGAGCAAGTGTTTTATCTTTATCAAAGTGACCTCCAACACAACTGTCATGAGCTTGCATGACAATAAACTCTCTTAAAGAACACCGAAGAATGCACAAACAATTACCTTTAAAGAGATAGCCCTCTTGCCTCAAGAATTGCTTGTAAGGATGACTTTAATATTCTGCCCATATATTGCCAAAGTTTGGATCACTTGCATATAATTCTTTCACGACTTCAAAGCCTATGACTTTCACTTACATTGAGGATAGCAAGGAATGTTTTCGGTTAAGTGCATCAGCTACAACATTTTGAACTCTAGATTTGTGCTTGATAGTGAAGTTGAAAGATTGAAGAAATTCTCCAGCATGTCTTCGATTTAGCTTCTGTTGGCTGTTGATGAATTTTTAGGCCTCATGATTTGAATAGAGAACAAATGGTTTTGAAAGAAAATATTGACTCCAATGAACCAAAGAGCGACAGATTGCATACAACTCCTTATCGTAAGTAGAATATTTCTTGTGAGATTCATTTAGTTTCTCACTGAATAAAGCAATTGGTTTGTTTCCTTGGCTCAAAACACCACCAATTCTAGTATTTGATGCATCATATTCAGCTTCGAACACTTGGTTAAAATCTAAAAGTGAAAGAATGAGTGCTTGAATTACCTTACTTTTGATAGTGTCAAAGCTCCTTTGTGCTTCTTTTGTCCATTTGAAAGCTTCTCCCTTAAGACACTCAGTAATTGGAGTAACAATTGTGCTAAATTGTTTAATAAAACGCCGATAAAAGGATGCAAGGCCATGAAAACTTCGAATATCATGCAAAGACTTAGGCGTTGGCCAGTTGAGGATTGCTTCTACCTTACTGGAATCCATCTTGATGCCTTCTTTAGATACAACATAGCCCATAAAGACTAGGCTGTTAGTAAAGAATTCACACATCTTCAAATTAGCATATAACTTTTGTTGTCGCATTGTGTTGAACACTTGACGGAGATGGTTAATATGTTGTTCTTCATCCTTGCTGTATACAAAAATATCATCAAAGTACACAACAACAAATTTTCCGATAAAAGGCTTGAAAACATGACTCATCAATCACATAAAAGTATTGGGAGCATTAGAGAGACCAAAGGGCATCACCATCCATTCGTAAAGCCCATCTCGAGTTTTAAACGAAGTTTTCCATTCATCTCCAAGCACAATTCTGATTTGATGATAGCCACTCCGAAGATCAATCTTTCAGAAGATTTTAGTCCCATGAAGTTGGTCTAAAAGATCATCTAGGTGTGGAATTGGAAAGCAATAATCAACTGTTATCTTATTTACCACTCTACTATCAATACACATACGCCACGATCCATCTTTTTTTTATACTAAAAGTGCAGAGACAGCACAAGGACTCTTACTTTCTCGAACCAATCCCTTTGCAATCAGCTCATCAACTTGTGTTTGTAACTCTTCATGCTCTTTTGGACTCATTCGATAAGCCGCCTTGTTTGGTAGAACAGCTTCTGGTACAAGATCAATGCAATGTTGAATGTCTCTCATCGGAGGAAGTCCAGGTGGGATCTCCTCTGGAACAGCATCATGAAACTCTTCAATAAGTTGCTTCATGATATGTGGTGGTTCATTGCCATCTTCATTTTTCTCAAACACAACTAGAACATAAACTTCATTCCCTAAATTCAACTCTTTTCGTCATTCCGATATGACAAGCAAATTGTTTCCCTCCCCTTTTACTGGTTTAGGAATATTTTCCATCTTCGGTGGACCCAAAACTATCTTTGTTCCATCTTTAACAAAAGTATAAGTGTTTTTATACCCATTATGCATAACCTTTCTATCATATTGCCAAGGTTTTCTCAAAAGTAAATGACAAGCATCTATGGGCACAACATCACACCAAATTTCATCCATATATTTTTTTCTAATTGAAAACGAAACAAGACAATGTTTGTTTACTTTTATCTCACTGCCCTTTTGAAGCCAAGAAAGTTTGTATGGTTGAGGATGTTGCTCAGTTTTGAGGCACAACTTCTCCACCATTTCAGTAGACACCACATTCTCAAAGCTGCCACCATCAATGATGACGTTACAAACGTTGTCATTAGAAGTACATCTTGTGTGAAAAATATTCTTTTGCAACCAATCTTCTCCTTCAAATGCAACGCTCAAACTTCGCTGCATAACAAGGGATTCCCCATCATCTTGTTTTACTTCTTTTGGAACTTCAGCATCAAATTGTGGACCTCTATCAATTTCTTCATAAACATCTTCTTCAACAAGTGTGATAATTTTGCAATTACGACGTTCGGAAGCAATATACCCAACACCTTGACATTTGAAGCATCGTCGAGAATTTGTGCTTGGTTGCTGATTTCCCGGTAGAAGTATTTCTGGAAATTGAGGTGTTCCCACAATTGGAAGTGATGTCACGGGCTGAAAAACGAGTACCACTCCCTCGTGCTTCTCTTTGTTGCTTCTCCACCTTTAGAGCCAGTCTACACACATCATTGTAGCTCCAATAAGGTTACAATTGGACTATATTTCCAATTTCTGATCTCAATCCTCCTAAATAACGAGCAATTGTTTGTTCTTCCGGTTCAACAATATTGCACTTCAACAAAGGGTAATCAAATTCAGCATTATATTCTTCCGCAAACAGATCTTTTTGCTTGAAATTGTGAAACTTTAAGAAAATATCTTGCCGTTAATTTTCCGGTAAGTATTTTGATGCAAACGAAGTTGTGCAACCCCATAAACAAGAGGAAAACTTCAGACATAAGGTTGAAGACACTCAATTACAGCATCTATATGATTCACTAAACGTGCCGAGTAGACTGATTCCAAGAGCTAGAGCCAAGACATTGGAAAGTGCTTTAAATGGATTAATTAAAAAGATGTGTGATTCAAATACAATTCCAGATACACGTCTTGAAGAATTAGGCTCAGTGAACATCATTCAAGCGACTGCAGCTAAGAAGACTAATATAAAAATGTTCGAAAATTATAGTCCAGTTATGTAATTTTAAGAATCTTAAAATGATGTAATCACTTATATCATACACATTCGACGTCATGGCTTACGTCATATATATATGACGTTATTGCTTACGTTTTCATATTTGAAATTTGTAGGTTTTAAAAATCATAAAATTTGAATTTATTTTGTCAAATTGTTAGGTAAGATTGATAACTTAACTTTTGATATTTTCCCTTTGTATTTGCCTATAAAAAGGCTTTCATTTCTTGAAATAAGAAGGCAATTTTGAGTGTTAAATTATTTCTTATAAGTTCTTGTTCTTGAACTCTAAGTTTAATTTCTTGTGGCATTCAAAACAACCAAACTTATTATCTATATTCTTAAGTATTTTCTTAAGGATTCTTGATGTGATGTTTGAGTAAATCATAGTCTTGGTTCTTATCTAGATAGATATCGGGTCAAAACTCTATAAACTTGCATTTTGGGGAAATCTTAGGGTTTTTTACTACATTTGGTGTTGGGTTTCGTCACGATATTGGCGAGGTTTGTATCATATTTTTGTTTGAGTTCCCTTTTCATCTTTTCCCAAGTGACAATTTTACCTCTTCCTTCACGTACTCTCTGTCTCTTGAGATTTTCCCACCATAAAGATGCATGCTTCTTTAGCTTGATGGCAACAAGCTTCACCTTCATATGCTCATGAACATCCTTGAACTCAAAGATTCGTTCAATGGTGTGGAGCCAATCAACAAATTCTTCCGGCTGCATCCTTCCTTCAAAATCTAGAATATCAACTTTTATATTGAAATCTTTTTCAAAAGAAAGTTTCGTAATTCTCTTGGGTGTGGGGGAGTGCTGCTGCCACTTGACAAACGACTTGGAACATGGTGAAAAGGATTTAAGCCCACTTCTTCTTCACTAAGAGCTTAATGGACAGGTTCTATATGCTGCTGAATTCTCTCTTGATTTTCAAATGTCTCCAATTGTTGTTGAAGTTGCTGGATTTGTCTCCTCATTTCTGCCATTAGAGCATCATGAGGATCAGTTTGTGTGTTTGAAGGACCTTCCTTAGATTGTTTTTGGCTACGACGGGTAGCCATGGAACCTTGAGCTCTGATACCAAATTAATATCGGATAATGGGGGTTTGTGTGGGGATTTAGGTTTTTTACTAAATAAGGGTTGAAACAAGTTCCCTTTCTAAAGTTTACAACAAATGGGATACAGAAATACCAGCCTCATTTGCTGCTAAGGGTTGTAAAAATAAAAAAAATATTCACCACTCTATGGAAATTTTCCAAGAGATACAGAGTATAAAACACACGAATTTTAATTAAACTCAACTCAAAACAACTTTCTTCCGAAACTACAAGCTTAAAACCTTTGTATAGGCTCTTACAAGGAAAGAAATGTCAAAGATTAGGCCAACAATCCTTAGAAATTTCAATGATTAGGCCAACAACCATTATCTAATTTTGACAAATGAATACAAACATTTAAAATTCTTTGAAAATAACCAAAACAGCTAAGACTTTGAATTACAATTCACCAAATCATTTTATCATTTAGAAATTAAACAAAACAAATTGAATTTAAGTTAAAAAATCTTTGAATTCGGTGCATCCTGATTCTGCTTTGAAAATGAACATGTTGTGAAGAAATTATCATAACTATCTCTAGAGAACTCTAAATGCTAAACCGTAAAGTTCTATAGAAAGCTTACTTCTTCAACTTTCTAGTGGCACCAACCTCATTCTGAAATATTACTTCAGTGAATACAGCTTAAATTCCGAAATTATCCCTTTGACAGTGTCTTCATAACTTCGTAAATTAGGGTAATCTTCTTGAATATATTGGCACTTAAGTTCTGGTCTTGATGTTTGGATACTCCCATGTCAGACCCGTCTCGAAATAAAATCATTTTTCAAGTCTATTTTGCATTTGACAATTTTGGTACAAAAGTTCGTACCTTGGAACTTCTCCATTTTCGAATGATAATGCATAGTAATGATCCTCACGTGAAAGTTAGTAACAAGAAGTATGCACTGTTTGGAAAAAAAGTCGTTTTTCGAGTCCGTTTGGTGTTTGATAATTTCAGTCCCAAAAATCGAACATTTTCAAGTTTTTTGTTTTCAAAATAAAAAGTAACACAATGATCTTCACACAATGATGAGTAACAAGACGTGTGAACTGTCTCAAAACGAAGTCATTTTTTGAGTCCGTTTTGTGTTTGAAAATTCTGGCACCGAAGCTCATACCTGTTTACCTTCTCCATATTCAAAATAAAATGTACTATAATGATTCTCATTCGATGGTGAGTAACAAAACACGTGGCCTGTTTCGAAACAAAATCATTTTTCGACTTTGTTTCACATTTGACAATTTCGGTACAAAAAATTGTACCTTTCAACTTCACCGTTTTTGAAAAAAAATTGTACAATAATGATCCCCATGTGATAATGAGTAATAGGATGTGTGCCCCGCCTGAAAACGAAGTCATTTTCTCAGTCCATTTTGTGTTTAATAATTTTAGCCCTGAAAATCGTGCATTTTCAACAAAGTGTGCCGCCAGTCTTCAAACGAAATCATTTTTGGAGTCAATTTCTCGATTGACAATTTCGGCACCGAAAATCGTATGTTTTTAACTTCTATGTTTCAAAAATAATGCACCGTAATGATCTTTACGCGATAGTAAGTAACAAGACGTGTGACTGACTTGCCTTGAAACGAAGTCGCTTTGGAGTCCGTTTTGCGTTTGACAATTTCGACGCCGAAAATTGTACATTTTCAACTTTTCCATTTTTGAAATAGAATGCATCGCAAAGATTCTTATGTGATAATGAGTAACAAGGCGTGTCTCCAGTTTGGAAATGAAGTTGTCTTTTTGGGTTCATTTTGTATTCGACAATTTCAGCACCGAAAATCGTACATGTTCAACTTTTTTATTATCCAAATAAAGTGCACTGTAATGATTCGTAGGTGATGATGAGTAACAGAACGTGTGGCACGTCTGCAATTGAAGTCGTTTTTCAAGTCCATTTCATGTTTTACAATTTTGGCACTGAAAATCGTACGTTTTCAACTTCTCAATTTTTTAAAATAAAATACACCATGAAACGATGTCGTTTTTCAAGTTTATTTCACCTTTCTCGAAACAATGTCGTTTTTCAAGTTTATTTCACCTTTCTCGAAACAATGTCGTTTTTCAAGTTTATTTCACTTTTGACAATTCCAACCTTGAAAATTGTACATTTTCATTATTTCTGTTTTCGAAACAAAAGGTACCGTAACGATTCTCATGTAATGGTAAATAATAAGGCGCGTGGCCCTTCTGGAAATAAAGTCGTTTTTCAAGTCTGTTTCGTGATTGACAATTCAACCTTAAAAATCGTACATTTTCAACTTCTCCGTTCTTAAATTGAATTGCACCACAATGATCCTCACACGAAGGTAAGTAATAAGGTGTACGGTAATGGTAAGTAACAAGTTGTGAGGCCTGTCTCGAAACGATATCGTTTCTTGAGTCTGTTTTGCGTTGAACTGTTTCAGCATCGAAAATCGTATATTTTCAACTTCTCCGTTTCCAAAATAAAATGCCTAGTAATGATTCTCACGCAATAATGAGTAACAAGACTTGTGTCCATTTTGAAAACGAAGTTGTTATTCGAGTCCATTTTGCGTTTGACAATTTTGGGCTCGAAAATCATACATTTCAACTTTTTCGTTTTCAAAATAAAATGTACCGCAATGATCCTCACACGATGGTGAATAACAAGATACGTGGACGGATCAAAATGAAATCATTTTTTGAATCCATTTCGTGTTTGACAACTCTGGCTCCGAAAAGTATAGGTTTTCAACTTCTGCCTTTTCGAAATAAAATGCATTGTAATAATCATCAAGCGATAGTGAGTAATAAGTCGTGTGGCCCGTCTCAAAACGAAGCCATTTTTCAAGTCCATTTCCTATTTGATAATGTTGGCACTGAAAATCGTGCTTTTTTAACTTTTTCGTTTTCAAAATAAATTGCACCATAATGATCATCACGTGATTGTGAGTAACAAGACGTGCAGTTATTTCGAAACATAGTTGTTTTTCGAGTCCGTTTCACGTTTGACAATTTAGACACCGAAAATCGTACATTTTCAACTTTTTTGTTTTTGAACTAAAATGCATTACAATGATTCTCACATGATGAAGAGTAACAAGGCATGTCTTCCATCTCGAAACAAAGTCATTTTTTGAGTCCGTTTTACGTTTGACATTTTCGGCCACGAAAATCATACATTTTCAAAATCTCCATTTTATTTCGAAAATGCATCGCAATGATCCTCACGTAATAGTGAGTAAAAAGGCGTGTGGCATGACTTGCAACGAAGTCGTTTTTCGATTTCGTTTTGCGTTTGACAATTCTGACTCCGAAACTTGTACATTTTTCAATTTCTCCGTTTTTGAAATAAATTGCATCGCAATTATCTCACACGATGGTGAGTAACAAGGGATGTCTCTTGTCTAGAAACGAAATCATTTTTTGAGTTCGTTTTGCATTTGACAATTCTGATATCGAAAATCGTACATTTTTAACTTTTTCATTATCGAAATAAAGTGCACTGTAATGATTCTCACACGATGATAAGTAATAAGACGCATGGCCTGTTTTAATATAAAGTCGGTTTTCGAATCCGTTTCATATTTGACAATTCTGGCACTAAAAGTTGTATATTTTCAACATCTCCATTTACGAAATAAAGTGCACCGTATGGATCCTCATACAATAATGAGTAACAAGATGTGTGTCCCCTCTGGAAATGAAATCATTTTTCGATTCTATTTTGCGTTTAACAATTTCGGCACCAAAAATAGTATATTCTCAACTTCTTAGTTTCGAAATAAAATGCACCACAATGATACTCACGCAATGGTAAGTAACAAGGCATGTGGCCCTTGTAGAAACAAAGTCGTTTTCTGAGTTTGTTTGGCATTTGACAATTCCTGCCTCGAAAATCGTACATTTTCAACTTTTCTTTTTTCGAACTAAAATACACCGCAATAATCCTCATGCGATATGAGTAACTAGATACGTGTCCCGTCTAAAAACGAAGTCATTTTTCGAGTCCGTTTCGCATTTGACGATTTCGTACATTTTCAACTTCTTCTTTTTCAAATTAAAATGAACCATAATGATCCTTACACGTTGGTAAGTAATAATGCTTATGGCCCGTCTTGAAACGAAGTCGTTTTTCTAGTCCGTTTCGCGTTTAACAATTCTGGCACCGAAAATTGTCGTTTTCAACTTCTCTATTTTTAAAATAAAATGTCCAGTAATGATTCTGATGCGATAGTGAATAACAAGACATGTGTCCTGTCTAAAAATGAAGTCATTTTTTAAGTTCGTTTTGTGTTTGACAATTTCGGCACCGAAAATCGTATATTTTCAATTTTTTGTTATTGAAATAAAGTGCATTGTAACGATTCTTACGTGATGATGAGTAATAAGACATGTGGCCCGTCTCGAAATGAAGTCGTTTTTTTAGTCCATTTCGCATTTTACAATTCTAGTGCTGAAAATCGTACGTTTTCAACTTCTCCATTTTAAAATAAAATGCACCAGGATGATCCTCGCACAATGTAATTAACAAGACGTGTGGCCCATCTTGAAACAAAGTCATTTTTTGAGTCTGTTTCACATTTAACAATTCTGGCTTCAAAAATCGTACATTTTCAACTTCTTCGTTTTCGAAATAAAATGCACCATTCAGATCTTCATGCGATGGTGAGTAAAAAGACGTGCGGTCCATATCGAAACGAAGTCGTTTCGCTTTTGACAATTTCGGCCTTGAAAATCATACATTTTCAACTTTTTCATTATCAAAATAAAGTGCATTGTAATGATTCTTACACGATTGATAGTAACAAGATGCGTGGGCCGTATCAAGACAAAGTCGTTTTTCAAGTCCGTTTTTCGCGTTTGACAATTCCAACTTGCAAAATTGTATATTTTGAACTTCTTAGTTTTCAAAATAAAATATACCGCAATGATTCTCATGCGATTGTAAGAAATAAGGTGTGTGGCCCTTGTAGAAACGAAGTTGTTTTTCAAGTTCGTTTCGTGTTTGACAATTCCAGCCCCGAAAATCGTACATTTTCAACTTCTCCCATTTCAAAATAAAATGCATAGCAACGGTCCTTACGCAATAGTGAGTAACAAGACTTGTGTATCATCTGGAAAGGAAGTTGTTTTTCAGATACATTTCGCATTTCACAAATTTGGCCCCGAAAATTATACATTTTCAACATCTCCATTTTCGAAATAAAATACACAACAACGATTCTTACGCAATAGTGAGTAACAAGACGTGTGTTATCTGGAAGTGCAGTTGTTTTTCTGGTCTATTTGCGTTTGACAATTTTGGCCCTGAAAATCGTACATTTTCAACTTCTTCATTTTCGAAACAAAATATACTGCAACGATCCTCACATGATAGTGAGTAACAAGATGTGTGGCTGTTACAAAAAAAAGTCATTTGACAATTCTGTTTCACATTTGACAATTCTGCCACCGAAAATCATTAGTTTTCAACTTCTCCGTTTTCGAAATAAAATGGATTGTAATGATTTTTACACGATGGTGACTAACAAACCCTATGCCCCATCTAGAAACGAAGTCGTTTTTCGAATTCGTTTCATATTTGACAATTCCAACACCGAAAATCGTACATTTTCAACTTTTTCGTTTTTAATATAAAATGTACTGTAATGATTCTCACATGACGAGGAGTAACAAGGTGGATCTCCGGTTTGGAAACGAACTCTTTTTGAGTTAATTTCGCGTTTGACAGTTCTGACATTGATAATCATACATTTTCAACTTCTTCGTTATCGAAATACAGTGTATTCTAATAATTCTCACGCAAGGATAAGTAACAACATGCATGGCCCATCTTGAAACGAAGTCGTATCTTGAGTTTGTTTTGCATTTTACAATACCGGCACTGAAAATCGTACGTTTTTAGCTTCTCTATTTTCGAAATAAAATTCACCATAATGATCCCCAAGCAATGGTGAACAACAAGATGTATAGGCCGTCTCGAAACGAAGTCGTTTTTCGAGTCCGTTTTGTGTTTGACAATTTCGGTACCGAAAATTGTATAATTTCAACTTCTCCGCTTTGGAAATAAAATGCACCATAATGATTCCCATGCCAATTTGAGTAACAAGACATGCGGTCCATCTCAACACGAAGTCGTTTTTCGAGTTCGTTTTACCTTTGACACTTCTTGCCCTGAAAATTATACATTTTTAACTTCTCTGTTTTTGAAACAAAATACAATGCAATGATCCTCACGTGATGGTGAGTAACAAGACGTGTGGCTTGTCTTGAAACGAAGTCATTTTTCGACTCCGTTTCACTTTTGACAATTTCTGCTCCTAAAATCGTACATTTTCAACTTTTCAATTTTTGAAATAAAATGCATTGTAATGATTCTCACATGATGGTAAGTAAGAAGATGTGTGTCCCTTTCAGAAACGAAATCATTTTTTGAGTTCGTTTCACGTTTAACAATTTTGGCCCCGAAAATTGTAAATTTTTAACTTCTCCGTTTTCAAAATAAATAGATCATAATGATCTTCACGCGATGATGAGTAACAATACATATGGTCCGTCTCGAAATGAAGTCATTTTTTTTAGTTTGTTTTGTGTTTGACAGTTTCGGCACCTAAAATCGTACATTTTCAACTTCTTCGTTTTCGAAATAAAATGTACTGTAATGATCCTCATGTAATAATGGGTAACAAGACGTACGGCTCGTCTGAAATAGAAGTCGTTTTTTGACTCCGTTTTGCGTTTATAAATGAATTGCATTAGCATGATGACCACACCAATTTGACTATTAATGCAATGTTTTCTTATTTTCATAACACCTAATGCATTTCTGGCATGTTAATGATAGCCCACACCAAACATTATTGCATGTTCTAGGATATATGAGTTAAATTTTACACCAAGATTAACTTATAGTCAATAAAAAACCAATGCGTGAATGCGTTTAAAGCTAATATATGAACACGTTCATTGCACATAAGAAAAACATCATTTACCTAAATTCCATGGCTTCCAAATCACACTTAATACCTTGAGTATGCTATCAATGGTGGATTCTTGACCCTTAATACTTAAATTCCCTAATCTATCCCTTTAATCAATTTACCTATTTCAATTCATTTAGTTATTAGTTTATTTTAATTTTCTGTTATTCAAATTACCCCTCATTTATTCAATCTAAGATTTGCTAGTTAAGAAACCATTGATTTATCTTATTCTCTATTGGATTAACCTAGTAGAATACTTATAATACTATGGCCAATTCGTATACTTGTGAGTTTATAATTAAAACAAAAAAAAGGTAACAATAACAATTAAAAGGAGTTTTGACTTTATTAAATAAAGTTATCACATTCTCCTAAAAAAAAGTGGTAATTATTTGTTAAGCCAGCTTAGAATATATTGTAGATTCGATTAGGTAACTGCATCTACATTTTGCATCTCACACATAAAAAATGAATCCAATCTCATCTATACTTAAAGATTATATGCTTTATAAGAAAAACTATGTTAAATAGAAAACTAAACTGGATATTGTGCTCTCATTTGATAAGATCAAATGGATGTTGACGAATCCACTCCCTAATGTTCCTACAGCTTCGGAGATGTAATAGTACAACGCTTAAAGGAATGCAAACTAAACTACCAAGTGTTACATACCAGCCTCTATCAATGATGTGCATTAGGCACAACATAAATACATGGACAATGCATATGACATAATGTATCACCTTTATGAGATGTTTGGTGATCTGGGACAGAAGGCCAAGAGAGAGGCTCTTTAAAGGTTCATTAGCCTTAAGCAAGGCCAAAATAAGCCGGTCAGGGACTATGTATTAAAAGTCATTGATACCCTCAACCAGGCTCAGGTTTTAGGAGTAGAGATAGATGTACAATACCAAATAGATATGATCTTAGGGTTTCTAAACAATACCTTCAATTAATTTAAGATTGATTATGAGTTAAATCATAAGATGGATACTCTGAAAGGGCTAATGAAGGACTTGGAGAAGAATGAAAAAATTCTCCTGGGCAAGAGGAAAGAGGTCAACATCACTGAACCTTCCACTTCTCTTGCTTCAAAAAAATCCTTTAAGAAAGGAAAAAGGAAGAAAGACAGTGCTCTTACATCTAAGAAAACAATAGTTAAGAGTGAAAAGAAGCCAAAAGGCAAGTGTTTTCACTATGGCGAGAATGGACACTAGAAGAAGAGGAATTGTCCTACCTACTTAGCTGAAAATAAGGGCAAGAAGGGTAATTATTCTTTCTTGAAGCATGTTTTGTGAAAGATTCTATAAATACTTGGATTATAGATTTTGGAGCCACTAATCATTTTTGTTGCGATTCTTTACGAGGGTTCCAAATAATCAGGTAGCTGAGTGAAGGGAAGCTAAGTTTGAGGCTAGGCAGTAGAGCGTTGGTGTCTGCTCGCACAATTGGAGAATTATGCATCTATTTTGTTAGTTATAGGTTTTTAGTTTTGAATGATTTTTACTTTGTTCCAGATTTTAAATGGAATTTGATTGTGGTTGCATGTTTAATAAATTCTAGTATTCATTTCTTTTATCGAATCTGCTGTTATTAGGAAGAATAATGAATTTATTTGTACTGGAATAATTAGAAATAATCTTTTTTTAATCAAAACTAAGGAAAAATCTATAAATGACACTGAATTGAATAAAAGAACCAAAAGGATCAAATTGAATAAACTAATGAAACATATCTATGGCATCTTAAACTAGGGCACATCAATATAAAAAGGATTCAAAGGATGGTTAAGGATGAACCACTTAATTAGTGGGAGGTCGAATCTTTTCCAACTCAAGAATCATGCCAGAAGGAAAGATGACCGAAACATCATTCATAGCCAAAGGTTATCAAGCCAAAGAATGTTTGGAATTGGTTCATACTGACATATGTGGCCCAATTAGTGTTCAAGCAAGAGGTGCATATGAGTATTTCATCACATTTACAGATGATTGCTCAAGATATGGATACATTTATCTAGTGCTTTAGAAATCCGAAGCTTTTGAAAAGCTCAAAGAGTTTAAGTTGGAAAGCTCAATTATTCGAGTCGTTTTTTTTGCTTCTTTTTTTTTGTTTATTTTTTTTAATTGGATCTTTCTTTCAATCTCTATCTTCTTCTTTTTTATTTTCACCAAACTAAATACACAAGATGGAATTTAATTTATTCAAAATACAAAGAAGATGAAAAAAAATTCAAAGAAAAACATAAAATAAAGATCAGTAAAGGATAAGTAACCTGTTTTTAGAGGTAAAGCTCTGATACTAAATGATAAGAACCCACTAAACTACTTGCTCTAAGAACTCTTGAATCAGTTGTTATACGCAACTCAGGAATTAGAAAATAAGTTGTAGATGATCATATTAGAATTTAAGGAAATAAATCGTTAAAATTTCAATTTTAAAGACGCCACAAAGGGTGATCACTCCTTTGATAAGCCAGAATATTGTGTTATACCAAGAATACAAGAAGGCAAAGCTACGCTTGCTCAAAATATCTCAATATTATTAATGATGTGATGATTATTCGTATACATAGGAATAGCCTTTATATAGACATGTAAACATCATTCCAAAATTAAGTAGGAAAAGAAATCCTAACATAAATAGGAATAGCAACTCCAAATAAAAGAGAAAACTAAAATCCTAATCTAATTATAAAAAACATAACAATCCTAAACATAATAAGAAACTAATTCTACGTAAAGTAAATAATCTAAACCAAAAAAGGAATCTTTGAAGCCCTACTTTTTCCATGTGGCATTAGGATTTAACAGTGCAGGGCTCTTCTTCTTGCACATAAAGGTAAGTGATTATCTTTGGTAAGGCTTTAGAAACTTTTAGAACAACTTTAGAATTTTGTAGAATAGCTTCTTTGTCATGCATTTTCATAATTAAGCCTTGTAAAGCCTCTTTCATCCTCTTTGTCCTTGTCCTAGTCATTGCACTACCGATTTCTTGCAAGAGATCTTGAAAATATTTGAGAATATTAGCTTGAACCATTTGGCCAGTGTTTCGATCTCCATTAGTTTTTCTCGAGGATTAGCGAAGTTTAGGTTTAGGAGAATTTGATAAGTCAATATTTGTCCTAATATTTTGTTATGTTTATATCCTTTATTCATATATATTTTATTTTAAAATTTTATTACTTTGAGTTTCTTTTTATTACTTGTAGGAATTGTTGTAGGAAGCCCCAAAACAAACCCATAATGCTCGAAGGCCTGTGTTTGATGAACATAATTTGTATTTTCTAGCATAACTTTGTCCTCAATACTCGTATTTGATTGATACAAAATAATTTGAAAACTAGACATAATGATTTATAACCGTACATTTCAACAATAAAGTAAATGTTAAAGTTTTAAGGGTCAAAATGTCATTTGCAAATAAAATAACTGGAAGACAGACTTTCCTTTACATGTGGGAGTGAATTTTGAATAAATTATTAACCAAATGAGTAAAAGGGGATTCCTTGAGAGGTGCTATTTTGCTAAGAATGAATTGGGAAAAGATTTGATGAATAAGAGAGTTTTCTAAAGAGTGAGTTTTCTATTGGAGGAGGAGGATTGCTGGATTGACAGGAGGACATTTTTGCTAGGCAGAATTATCATCTTCTTCAAAACTTGGTGGTGAACTTTTAAAAAGGGAAGCTTTCTTTAAGTTTGTTATTTTAGAACTTTTGTAATTAGATTCATAGTTTTGCATTTAAGAATGGAAGAGCAAACATGTTTTGGGAGTTTGACTTCACTATTGAAATGGTATTGAATATTTTGTAAAATGTGATTAACTAGAGGTCGAGATTATTTCTTATTCATTGATTTGTATAATTTTTGATTATATTGTGGATTTACTATCTATTATTTGTGATTAAAATTAATTTGAGAATTAAGGTGTTAGAACATCATCTTACCTTAACTAAACTCTTTTGAACAAGTATTTAAATTGAATCTATTAGGTTAGTTTGATTTAAATGGTTAAATGATTTCCTTGTAATAATACAATTAATTAAGTGGAAGCCTCATATTAAGGATATATTTAATTAATTGTAAGTGAGAATTACCATGATCATTGGAATTCTCTAACTTTAGTGGAAAAACCAATAATCGAAATTATATAATGATTGTTTAATTCACTTAATATTTTAATACTAGATTAGATAACTAGCCAACTCCTATCTAATTTCATTGAATTCATTATAATTTTATTGTTTTTAGGTTCTTGTAATTTATTGATGCAAACAAAGTTGTGCAACCACGTAAACAAGAGGAGAACTTCAAACATAAGGTTGGAGACACTCAATTACAGCATCTATATGATTCACTAAGCGTACTGAGTGGACCGATTACAAGAGCTAGAGCCAAGACATTGGAAAGTGCCGTAAATGGACTAATTAAAAAGATGTGTGATTCAAATACAATTCAAAATACACGTCTTGAAAAATTAGACTCAATGAATATCATTCAAGTAATCAGAGTTCAAGAAGACTAATAAGAAAATGTTCAAAAATTATAATCCATTTATATAATTTTAAGAATCTTAAAATGATGTAACACTTATATCATACACATTTGATGTTATTGCTTACGTTATATATATATGACGTCATTGCTTACATTTTCATATTTGAAATTTGTAGGTTTTAAAAGTTTAAAGTTTAAATTTGTTTTGTCAAATTGTTAAATAAAATTGATAACCTAACTTTTGACATTTTCCCTTTATATTTGCCTATAAAAAAAGGCTTTTATTTCTTAAAATGAAACAAGCAATTTGAGTGTTAAGTTATTTTTTACAAGTTCTTGTTCTTAAATTCTTCAAGTTTAATTTTTTGTGGCGTTCAAAACAATCAAACTTATTATTTAGATTTTTAAGTATTTTCTTGAGGATCTTGGTGTGGTGTTTGAATAAATTATAGTCTTGATTCTTATTTAGATAAATATCGGGTCAAGGCTCAATAAATTTGCATCTTGGAGAAATCTTGAGGTTCTTTACTATATTCGGTGTTGGGTTTCGTCACATTATTGGCAAGGTTAGTATCATTTGATATCAGAGCTTTAGTTCTAAGGTAAGTTTAAATTATCCTTTACATCTTTGTTGTTCCTTTACTTCTTCAATTAGAATTCTAAAAAAATATATATATATTGTGGCCAAATTCCTCCTTGATTGGTCCAAATTCCAATTTTATGTTTTATTTCCTTCAATTTATTTTGAGTTCATATTTTCATTTCTACTTAAAAAAAAAATAAAGCAAAAAAAAAAGAGAAATAAAAAAAAAAGAGAGAATTGTTGTTATCTATTATATTCATAATTTCTTATAGTATTGGCCTAATATTCCTTATTCTTGATCCAATATTGTCATTGCTTACATCAATTTCTTAAGAATTGCTTATTGTATCTTGTGATTTGTTTTGGTTGCTTCTCATCTTAAAATTGCCATTGAAATTTTGATTAAGAATGTGCAAATGTGAGAACATTTGAGTACTCAAACACGAGAGGGAGTACTTGTGAGGTTTCTAACTTTGTTTTGCATATTTTAAACATGTCTCACAATCAAGAAGAAAATTCAACCTCGGGGATACAATAACCAACCACGCCGAATCTACAATTACAGGCGTTATTGGGAGAGATGAGACGGATGATGAGGGCTGAGTTAGAACCAATCCATGAGAGGATGGATAGGTTGGAGGAAGAGACATCAAGAGGGCAACATCAAAGCTCTTCCATTAGACAACCACCTAGGCAAGTGCAACCAAGGGTACAATGGGGTAATGTTGAGGATGATGAGGAGTTAGATGAATCACCAATGAACCGGGGCAGGAATTTGCATGGTTATGGGAATAGAGAAGCCAGGTTGAGTAGACCTAAGTTGGATGATGATTTAAGAAGTATTAAGGTAAAAATTCCACCATTCCAAGGTAGAAACGATCCTGAAGCTTATTTAGAGTGGGAGAAGAAAATAGAGATGGTTTTCGATTGTCACAGCTACTTCAAGATCAAAAAGGTAAAACTTGTGGCCATTAAATTTACTGATTATGCTATTATTTGGTGGGATCAATTGTTGAAGGATAGGAGAAGAAATCAAAAACGTCCTGTTGAAACATGGGACGAGATGAAGACAATAATGAGAAGACGTTTCATTCCAAGCTACTACCATCAGGAGTTGTTCAACAAATTGCAGCGTCTGACTCAAGGATCTAAAAGCATAGATAAATACTACAAGGAGATGGAGATTGCTATGATCCAAGCAAATGTAAAGGAGGATAGAGAAGCTACTATGGCTAGATTCTGACATGATTTAAATCGTGAGATCGCAGACGTGGTGGAGATGCAACATTTTGTAGAATTGACAGATATGGTACACTAAATCAAAGTTGAGCAACAATTGAAGCGAAGAAACATGGCTAGGAGAGGAGCAAGTACGACTACTACAAACTCATGGAGATCAACTCCTAAACGGCAGGAATTTCTATTAATAAAGTCTAATTCCGAAGCTTCTAAGGATGCTAAACAAGTTTATGTCATTTATTCATGTATTTTATCTTAGAATTTTATTACTTTGAGCTTCTTTTTATTATTTGTAAAAAGCCCAAAAACAAACCAAAGACGCTGGAAGGCCCGTATTTGCTGAACATAATCCGTATTTTCTTACATAACTTTATCCTCAATACTCGTATTTGGATGATACAAAATAATTTGAAAACTAGACATAATGATTTACAAGTCTACATTTCAAAAAAAAAGCAAATGTTGAAGTTTTAAGGGTCAAAACTCCAGCTGCAAAGAAGACAATTGGGATACAAATTTTCCTTGACATGTGGGAGTGAATTTTGAATAAGTTGTTAACAAAATGAGTAAGAGGGATGACTTTGGAGGGCTGCTGGGGCAGAGAACGAATTTGGGGAAGAATTTGATGAATAATAGGGTTTTCTAAAGAGTTAGTTTTTCATTGAAGGGGGAGGATTGCTAGATTGAAGAGGACATTCTTGCTGGGCAGAATTATCATCTTCTTCAAAAACTTGGTGGTGAACCTTCAAAAAAGGGAAACTTTCTTTTAGTTTGTTTATTTTTCAAATATGTTTAGAACTTTTGTAATTAGATTCATAGATTTGAATTTAAGAATGGAAGTGTAAACATATTTTGGGAGTTTGGCTTTGCTATTGAAATGGTATTGAATATTTTGTGAAACGTGATTAATTTGAAAGTTGAGATTAAGCTCTTTTAAACAAGTATTTAAATTGAATCTATTGAGTTGGTTTGATTTAAATGGTTAAATGATTTTCTTGTAACAATACAATTAATTAAGTAGAAGCCTCATATCAAGAATATAATTAATTGTAAGTGAGAATTACCATGATCATTGGAATTCTCTAGATTTAGTGGAAAAACTAATAATCTAAAATACATAATAGTTATTTAATTCATCTTATATTTCAATACCAGATTAGATAACTAGTCAAACCCCATCTAATTTAATTGAATTCAACAAAATTTTATAGATTTTAAGTTCTTGTAATTTATCTATTTAATTACTTCAATTGAAATAATTTGAAATTGTCATTTAATTACATTAGAGTATTTTCGATTTTATGCTTGCTTAAATTAATAATTAACAGAAAATAATAAGAATTTAAACCATTGCAATTCCGCGAGAGATCGACCTCGGGTAAACTTATCGTTAGCTATTAATGATTCGTATACTTGCGAGCATTTAAAATTTGCACATTAAGTTTTTGGCGCCGTTGTCGGGGAATTGGTGTTTAAATTCTATATTTGTTTTCTTTGTTGCTATTTTTTTTTATTTGTTTTGAGTGTTTCATTTATTGCTATTTTATTTTGTTCTTTGTAGTTTAATTTTTTCTTTTCTTTTATTAGATATATGCACGGTGATAATTCTCTAAGAAGAGATCTTGGGGAAAAAAGGGATAATATCTTAAAAATAAGGAAAAACCTGAGACAGCTAGTTGAAGGACATCAATTACGTACTGAACAAGAAGAAATTGTCGAGGAAACAGCAAGCATGGAGCCCTAAGCAACGGAAGTAGCCGAAAGACAAAGGGTGATGAAGGAGTATGCAAAGCCGATTGTTAGCACTTCTACATCTTGCATACAATTGAAGGATGCTGCACGAAATTATGAGATAAAAAACATACATTATTCCATGTTGCCTTCTTTTTATGGAATTCCTAACGAAGATCTTTTAATTTTCATTAGGGGGCTTTTATGCGACAGTGTAAACTTTTCCTTTGAAAGGATTAACCGAGGATCAACTTAGAATAAGGTGTTTTCCCTATACACTAAAAGATAGAGCTAAAGCTTGGTTAATGACTCTGCCACCAACATCTTTAACTACATGGGAAGCGGTTTATAACAAATTCATGAGAAAATTCTAATCTCACTAAAAGACCACTGAGTTAAGGACTAAAATTGCTACCTTTTCTCAAATGGAGAGAGAGCCTTTCCATGAAGCATGGGATAGATTTAAGATGCTTCTTATCCAATGTCCTCACCATCATTTTCCGCTATAGCTACAAAACCAATTTTTCTATGATGGATTGACGCAACAATGTCAATACACGGTTGATAATGTCGCTGGTGGAGCCATGGGAGAAAAGACCGCATAAGAGACATATGAACTATATGAAATGTTGGGTGCTAATTTGCAGCAAAAGAGTGCAAGAGGAAGGAGAGTTGGGGTGCATGATTTAAGCTCCAACAATGAAATGGCAATGCAACTTGCTGAATTGACTAAGCAAGTCAAACTCCTTACGACCAATAACCAACCAACTCATAAGGTATGTGCAATTTGTGGTATTTATGAGCATAATGCTAGCACTTGTTCTTTGTCTTGTGATTCTTACATAGGTGGTGAACAAGAACAAGCTAATTTGATGGAGTCTTACCAACCTAGGCCAAGACATGATCCTTTTGCAAACACATATAACCCAGGTTGGAGAAATCATCCGAATTTCTCTTGGAAGACTAATAACAATCCAACATATGCTCAAAACTCAAGGCCAATTCAACATCAAATCCAAGCCATGCCACCTGAACAACCTAGAAGATGAACATTGGAGGAAAGCTTGAACATCTTCATTCAAGTCAGTAAAGAAAATTATGAGAGACATAATCAAAGGTTGGATTCCTTAGAAGCATCTATGAAGAGGGTAGAAATGCAAGTTGGGCAACTTGCAGAACAAATGCAAGGACATCAAAAAGAAAAGCTACCTAGCCAACGCGAGCAAGCAAAAGCTGTTACAGTCTTACAAAGTGATAAAATTATTAATAAACATTTTAATAATGAAAATTCTAATGATTTACCACTTGATGCAAAAAATGGGGAGCAAGAAGTTTTCAAAGAAGAACAAGCTAAAGATCCCCACCTTCTAAGCATTCCGAGAAAAGTGAAGAGAAGGATTCAGTTTCTACTCCATCCCTCCATAAAGCAACCGAGCCTTATAGGCCTCCAATTCCTTATCCACACCATTTAAGAGAAAATAAGAAAGATAAACAATTTTCTGAGATTTTTGAGATGCTTTCTAAGGTTGATATTAACTTACCTCTTTTGGATGTTATTAGGAATATACCATCATATGCAAAATTTTTCAAGAAACTCAACACCAAAAAGAGAAGATATGAGAAGAATGAGAAAGTCATAGTCTCAGAAGTTGCTAGTGCAGTGCTTCAACAAAATTTGCCTCCAAAATTGAAAGATCCTTGAAGTTTCAACATAAACATAACTATGGGGGACAAGAAGACAGCTAAAGCCATGTTAGACTTAGGAGCAAGTATTAATATAATGCCATACTCCATATACTTGCAACTAGGTTTAGGGAAGCTTAAGCCTACAACTATGACACTTCAACTTGCGAATAGATCAGTTAAATATCCAAAGGGAATAATTGAGGATTTGTTGGTGTAAGTAGACAAGCTCATTGTACCAGTGGACTTTGTGGTTTTGGAGATGGAAGGAACACCCTCAAAGGACAAAGAGCATACAATTTTTCTTGGTAGACCATTCGTGGCAACAACCAAGACAATTATTGATGTCCAAAATGGGAGGTTATCAATGACGGTTTTAGGAGAAACTGTCCAATTTAAAGTGTTTGATTCTTTATCAATTCCTTCCATTTCTATTAAAGATGAGTGCTCTTTTATTGATTGTATAGACTCACTTGTTTATAGCACTTATTTGCAAGAAAAAATGGAGGATAAGCTTGAAGTTGCACTTGTTGGTGAGAGAGTAGAAGAAACACTTGAAGAAGAGACTAAGGGATACCATGAGATGCTAGATAAAGCTAAAGCAATTTCAGAAGAACCTAGCAAACCCTTAGAGCTACCAAAATCCTTTCAAAGGGCAGAAATCACTCCACCTAAAATTGAGCTTAAAGAATTGTCTAAACATCTTAAATACATATTTTTGGGAGAGGGGGATACATACCCTGTAATCATTTCATCTACTTTAACCCAAACCGAAGAAGAGAGAGTTGTAAGAGAGCTTAGCGGACTTAGGAAAGCTATAGGATGGAGTATAAGTGACATTAAAGGCATTAGTCCTACAATGTGCATGCATAAAATTATTTTAGAGAATAATGCCAAACCTGCGAGAGAAGCCCAAAGGAGATTAAATCCTAATTTGCAAGAGGTAGTTAAGAAAGAAGTTTTAAAACTCTTAGATGCATGAGTCATTTACCCAATTTCCGATAGTAAATGGGTTAGTCCGGTTCATGTTGTACCAAAAAAATCAGGCATTACAGTGGTGAGGAATCAAAATAATGAGTTGATGCCGACTAGCATGACTATTGGGTGGAGAATGTGCATTGATTATAGAAAGTTGAATCAGCTACAAAGAAAGATCATTTTCCACTTCCATTTATTGATATGATGTTGGAAAGATTGGCAGGGCATGATTTTTATTGTTTTCTTGATGGTCTTTCAAGTTATTATCAAGTGCCGATTGCACGGGAGGATCAAGAGAAGACAACATTCACTTGCTCATTTGGAACATTTGCCTTTAGGAGAATGCTGTTCGGTTTATGCAACGCTCCTGCAACATTCCAAAGATGCATGATGTCAATTTTTTGGGATATGGGATATGGTGGAGAAATTCATTGAGGTATTTATGGATGATTTTTCAGTTTTTGGAACTTGGTTTGATGATTGTCTCCATAACTTGACTTTGGATCTTGAGAGATGCATTAAGTGTAATTTGACACTTAGTTGGGAAAAAAGTCATTTTATAGTGCAACAAGGCATTGTGCTAGGGTATGTTATTTCTACTAGAGGTATTGAAATTGATAAGGCGAAAATTGATTTGATTGCTAAATTACCACCACCTACTTCTGTTAAGGGAATTAGGAGTTTCTTAGGACATGCAGGATTTTATAGACAATTTATTAATGATTTCTCTAAAATAAGTCGTCCATTATGTAATTTGTTGTCTAAAGATGTTCCCTTTGATTTTAATGATGATTGCCTTGTCGCCTTCAAGTCTTTGAAAGAAAAATTAACATCCGTACCTATTATCATGGCACCTGATTGGTTGTTACCTTTCGAGATTATGTCTGATGCATCTGATTATGCTATAGGGGCTGTTTTGGGGCAAAGAGTAGAGAAGCATTTGCATGTTATTTATTATGCTAGTAGAACACTCAATGATGTCCAACTAAATTATTCCACCACTGAAAAAGAGTTTTTGGCTGTTGTGTTTGCATTAGACAAATTTAGGTCATACTTGGTAGGATCTAAAGTCATTGTGCATTCGGACCATGCGACATTGAAATATTTATTAATAAAACCAAATGCGAAGCCAGGACTAATTCGGTGGGTGTTGCTTTTGTAAGAATTTGATTTAGAAATAAGGGATAAGAAAGGTAGTGAGAATGTTGTTGCTGATCATCTTTCTAGGTTATTTTCAGATTTTGACACATATGAACACGAAAAAAAACAACCGATTGTTGAAACTTTTCCTCATGAACACTTATTTTCTTTAGGTCATGAACCATGGTATGCTGATATTGTCAATTATCTTGCTTGTGGTGTATTGCGTCCTAATCTCACTTTTCAGGAAAAGAAGAGATTTTTATTTTCTTGTAAGCATTATTTTTGGGATGAGCCATATTTGTTTAAGATTTGTCAAGATCAAATCATTCGTCGATGTGTGCCTGAAGATGAATACGAGAGTATTCTAACCTTTTGCCATGAGCTTCATTGTGGAGGTCATTTCGGTGGTAAGAAAACAGCGCTCAAGGTATTGCAATCTGGTTTTTATTGGACAACTCTCTTCAAAGATGCTCATAATTTTTGTTTGCGTTATGATAAATGTCAAAGGAGTGGTAACATTAGCAAGAGAAATGAGATGCCTTTAGCAAACAATCTTGTTGTTGAGCTTTTTGATGTATGGGGGATTGATTTCATGGGACTTATTCCATCTTTGTTTGGTTTTCAATACATATTAGTTGCAATTGATTATGTGTCCAAGTGGGTTGAAGCTATACCAACCCGAACTAACGATGCTAATTGTGTTGTGAAATTTTTGAAAGATGTGATATTTAGCAGGTTTGGGACACCAAGGGCCATAATTAGTGATGGAGGAAGTCATTTTTGTAACAAACTCTTCGACGGATTATTAAAGAAGTACAACATTACACATAAGGTGGCAACTCCATACCATCCACAAACTTCTGGCCAAGTTGAGGTTAGCAATCGCCAAATCAAGGGAATTTTGGAAAGGACAGTACGACCTTCAAGAAAAGATTGGGCGGCTAAGTTGAATGATGCATTATGGGCATATCGCACAGCATATAAGACACCTATTGGTATGAGCCTATATCGGTTAATTTTTGGAAAGGCATGCCACTTACCCGTAGAGCTTGAGCACAAGGCATATTGGGCAGTTAAGGAGTTAAACGTGGACATGAAAATGGCAAGAGAGAAGCATTTACTTCAACTTAATGAGTTAGAAGAGATTCGGGATGAAGCCTACGAGAATGCAAAAATTTATAAAGAACGCACTAAGCGTTATCATGACAAAGGCCTAATTCACAAATCTCTTTATCCTGAAATGAATGTTCTTTTGTTTAACTCTCGTCTTAAATTATTTTCAGGAAAGTTGAAGTCAAAATGGTGTGGACCATTTCCAATAGTCCAAGTGTTTCCTCATGGAGCGGTAGAATTGTTAAATCCAAAGACTCAAACAACATTTAAAATAAATGGACATCGTGTGAAGCCTTATTTAGAAGGAGTTCAGAACAAGAGAGAGGTTAAATGCATTGAATTGTTCAACCCTCAATAAAAAAAGGCAACGTCTCGCTAAGACGTTAAAGAAAGCACTTGGTGGGAGGCAACCCATTCATGTTTGGTAGTATCTTATCCTTTTCTTTTTTATTTAATTTTTTTTCTATTTGTCTCATTAATGCTTTCCTAAGTTAAACTATATTTTAAACATTGAGGACAATGTTTATATAGGTTTGGGGGTGGGGTTTTAGCGTGTTTGAAAGATTTTAAGTGTACTTTAATATTTGTATTTGTTTTGAACTATTTAGTCATAAACACTAAAATTTTTTTAAAAAAAAATTTTCAATATTTTTTTCTTTTTTTTTTCTCTTTGTTTTGAATTTTTGTGATGATTCCTTTATATGAGACTAGTATGCAATTTCTATATGACTAATTAGAATTGATGAGATATTAAGGGAAATCATGATTTTATTATTATTATTATTATTATTTTAACTACGTTTCATTGTTTATTCTTTTACTACATATGCACTTTAAGCCATAATTGATTTGAATCTTGATTTAATGAAATCACATGATTAGAGGATAATGTGCAAGATAGTGTAGACTCATAGAACCCTAATTGTGAGATTTTGAGCCCTGGAACTTCTATTCTGAGTGTTTATCATTACTGTATATTTTCTTGTCATATTTTCTTTCAAATGATCTCATTATACTTTGTTTTGGTTAATTATCTTGATTATTCATGCTTTGATTATAATATTGATTGTATGATACATGAAAAGTGATCCTAGGCCTTATTTGAATCGTTTGCGCCTTTCTTGCCTCCCTAATGTATATTCTTCCTTAATAACCATTTTGAGCCTCAGTATGTTCTTTTTCTTTCTTAAAACCAATCACAATCAAACCTAATAGCCAAGTATCCAATATTATATTTTTGTTCTATTCTTTGAGCCATAAATGAATTGATTGAATATGTGCCTTATTATAAGTTTGGGGGTTGTTATTTCTTGAAGTAGTGCTTGGTGTTATAATGTTTTATCAATGTGTTGCACTTAAAAAAAAAAAAAGGGAGAAATGCTAAGGTTGATTATGAAAGTGCAGTGAAAAAAAAAAAAAGATGAGGCTGCAAAATGAAATTTGAGATTGAAAAAAAAAAGGAAAATGAAAAAAGAGGTGAATGTAAATGAGTGGTTGCAGAATATGAAAAAACACTGAAAAATGAGAATTTGATGATAAGTGCACATATTATTGAGTTCTTATGGCTTTATTTTATCTTTTATCCACCAATTCTTATCCTCACCTTACCCTATAGCCTCATTACAACGCAAAAAAGAAAAGTCCTATGTTGATCTCGTGTATCATATGATTAGTTTGCATTCATTGTCAGGAAAATTAAGTTGTTAGCATTCCGTTCATGAGATTAGCATTATTACATCAGAAATAGAGTATTCTTTATTTTGTATGTGAGCTTTGTTTTCCATTAAAAATCTAAGCTTAATGCTTGTCTCACATACAGTTTAGTGATAACCCAAATTTCGAGTGCATTTCTTTAAGAGCGACCACTTTTGTGAAGTTTGAAGTTGAAACATCAATGCATGTTATATTCTGATAATGTAAAGGATGACAAGAGAGATGATAATTGATCTATGGTTATCACACACTACGTACGAGGATAACTTCTTAACAAAAAAAAAAAAATTTGTTGGCAATTGGATAAGTCATTGATTAACCCTATAGCATGTTGCATTCTTTTGAAGTCATTCACATTTTGAGGAATCATCTCTAGAAAGAAATTTTTACATGCATGTTGAATCTTTTATTTTTATTTTTATTTTAGTTTTGCTCGAGGACTAGCAAAATCTAGGTTTGGGGGAATTTGATAAATTAATATTTGTCCTAATATTTTGTTATGTTTATGTCATTTATTCATGTATTTTATCTTAGAATTTTATTACTTTGAATTTCTTTTTATTATTTGCAGGAATTGTTGTAAAAAGCCCAAAAACAAACCCAAGATGCTGAAAGGCCCGTATTTGCTGAACATAGTCTGTATTTTCTTACATAACTTTGTCCTTAATACTTGTATTTAGATGATACAAAATAATTTGAAAACTAGATATAATGATTTACAAGTGTACATTTCAAAAAGAAAGTCAATGTTGAAGTTTTAAGGGTCAAAACTCCAGCTGGAAAGAAGACAATTGGGATACAAACTTTCCCTGACATGTGGGAGTGAATTTTGAATAAATTATTGACAAAATAAGTAAGAGGGATGACTTTGGAGGGCTGCTGGGGCAGAGAACGAATTTGGGGAAGAATTTGATGAATAATAGGGTTTTCTAAAGAGTTAGTTTTCCATTGAAGGGGGAGGATTGCTAGATTGAAGAGAACATTCTTACTGAGCAGAATTATCATTTTTTTCAAAAACTTGGTGGTGAACTTTCAAAAAAGGGAAGCTTTTTTTTAGTTTGTTTATTTTTCAAATATGTTTAGAACTTTTGTAATTAGATTCATAAATTTGAATTTAAGAATAGAAGTGTAAACATATTTTGGGAGTTTGGCTTTGCTATCGAAATGGTATTAAATATTTTGTGAAACGTGATTAATTTGAAAGTTAAGATTATTTCTTGTTCATTAATCTGTATAATTTTGATTATTTGTTGTGGATTTGCTATCTATTATTTGTAATTGAAATTAATTTGAGAATTAAGATGTTAGAAACATCATCTTACCTTAATTAAGCTCTTTTGAACAAGTATTTGAATTGAATCCATTGAGTTGGTTTGAATTAAATGGTTAAATGATTTCCTTATAACAATACAATTAATTAAGTAGAAGCCTCATATCAAGAATATATTTAATTAATTATAAGTGAGAATTACCATGATAATTAGAATTCTCTAACTTTAGTGGAAAAACCAATAATCTAAAATACATAATGTTTGTTTAATTTACCTTATATTTCAATACCAGATTAGATAATTAGTCAAACTCCATCTAATTTAATTGAATTCAACAGAATTTTATAGATTTTAAGTTCCTGTAATTTATTTATTTAATTACTTCAATTAAAACAATTTGAAATTGTCATTTAATTGCATTAGAGTATTTACGATTTTATGTTTGCTTAAATTAGCAATTAACAGAAAATAATAAGAATTTAAACCATTGTAATTCCGCGAGAGATCGACCTCGGATGAACTTATCGTTAGCTATTAATGATTCGTGTACTTGCGAGCATTTAAAATTTGCACATCACATCTCGTGAAGATAATTACGAAGGACAATATGCTGCGGAAGGAGAATTATTAGTGGCAAGACGAGCTCTTAGCGTACAGATTAAGGAAGAAGAAAATGATCAGCGGGAGAACTTGTTTCATACTCGGTGTTTTGTCAACAACAAAGTTTGCAGCATTATAATTGATGGAAGAAGTTGCACCAATGTGGCCAGCACTGAATTAGTTGTGAAATTGTCATTACCTACCACGAAACATCCACGACCGTACCGGCTTCAATGACTAAACAATTGTGGAGAAATTAAGATAACAAAACAAGTGTTGGTGGCATTCTTTATTGGCAGTATGAGGATGAGGTCCTTTTGAACGTGATTTCTATGCATGCATGTCACATCCTATTAGGCAGACCATGGCAGTACGATCGACGAGTTACACATGATGGTTTCACTAATATATACTCTTTTACCATCAAAAGACAATCCATATCACTTGTACCATTGACTCTAAAACAAGTTCTCGAAGACCAATTAAAGATGCAAAAAGCGAGTGAAAAGAAAAAAGAAAACGAGAAAGCCAAAATTGTGAAAGAGAGTAAGAGGAAAAATGAGAGAGTTGCAGCGTTGATGTGTGAGAGAGAGGAAAAATACAATTTTATTGCAAAAAAAAGTGAGATAAAGAAAGCTTTACTTTCACAACAACCCCTTATAGTACTTATGTACAAGGAGGCCTTTTTGTGTACTGACGATTTTGATTGATCCTTACCCTACAATATTATGTTTCTTCTGCAGAAATTCGAGGATGTCTTTCTTGAAGAGGTGCCCCCGGGTTTACCTTCAATTCGAGAAATTGAATATCAAATTGATTTTATACCCGGTGCAACAATTCCAAACCGACCAGCTTATGGAAGTAATCCCGAGGAGACAAAGGAACTTTAACGACAAGTTAATGAGGTGATGGAGAAAGGGTGTGTTAGAGAAAGCATGAGTCCTTGTGCGGTTCCGGTGCTACTAGTGCCTAAAAAAGATGGGACATGAAGGATGTGTGTTAATTGCCGAGCTGTCAACAATATTACGGTAAAGTATCGACATCCCATTCCTTGATTAGATGATATCTTAGATGAATTGCATGGATTTTGTGTGTTTTCTAAAATTGATCTTAAGAGTGGATACCATCAAATTAGGATGAAAGAAGGGGATGAGTGAAAAACTGTATTTAAAACAAAATATGGTTTGTATGAATGGTTAGTTATGCTTTTTGGGTTAAATAATGCACCTAATACTTTCATAAGACTTATGAACCATGTTAAATAATTCATAGTAGTCCACTTTGATGATATCTTAATTTATAGCAAAAACTTGAATGATCATATTGAACATTTAAAACTTGTTTTAAAGGTTTTAGAGAAAGAAAGGCTAGTTGCTAATTTTAAGAAATATACATTTTATACGGATAAGCTTGTATTTCTTGGTTTTATTGTGAGTGCTAAAGGGATTGAGGTCGATGAGGAGAAGGTGAAGGCAATTCAAGAATGACCAACGCCTACTTTGACAAATCAAGTAAGAAGCTTTCATGGATTGGCCAGTTTTTATCGGTGCTTTGTTCGAGATTTTAGTAGCATAGCTGCACCCATAACTGAAGTCATCAAGAAGAATGTTTAGTTCAAGTGGGAAAAAGATCAAGAAAAGGCATTAAAACTTATCAAAAAAAAATTGACTAATGCACCTTTACTTGGTTTATCAAACTTTACTAAAACATTTGAGATAGAGTGTGATGCTTCAAGTACAAGAATCAGAGACGTACTAATGTAAGAAGGAAGACTGATTGCGTATTTTAGTGAGAAACTAAATGGTGCGACTTTAAACTATCTCACTTACGACAAAGAATTGTATGCATTGGTTCGAACTTTAGAAACTTGGCAGCATTACCTTTAGTCCAAAGAGTTTGTGATTCATACGGATCATGAATCCTTGAAACATTTAAAGGCGCAGCACAAATTAAGCAGACGTCATGCCAAATGGGTAGAGTTCATTGAGATATTTCCTTATGTGATCAAATATAAACAAGGCAAAGAAAATATAGTTGTTGATGCACTATCACGCAGGTACGCTTTACTTTCAACTCTTGATACTAAATTGTTTGAATTTGAGTACATTAAAGAGTTGTATGCAATGGACTCTAATTTTTGTGACTTGTTTAAGAATTGCACTAAGGGAGCATGTGGGAAGTTCTATTCGCATGATGGTTTTCTATTTCGAGAAAATAAATTGTGTGCTTCATATTCATCCTTGCGTGAGTTACTTGTTCGAGAAGCACACGGTGGTGGTTTGATGGGTCACTTTGGCGTAGCTAAGACTTTACACGTATTGCATGAACATTTCTTTTGGCCACACATGAAACGTGACGTAAAAAGGGTTTGTGCGAGATGCATTACTTGTAGGCAAGCTAAGTCTAGGCAACAATCACATGTATTGTATACACCACTTCCTATTCCTAGTGTACCTTGGGTCGATATTTCTATGAATTTTATTTTGAGATTACCTAGGACAAAGAGGGGGAGAGACTCAGTTTTTGTGGTTGTCGATAGGTTTTCTAAGATGGCACACTTTATTGCATTTCATAAAACTAATGATGCATCACATATAGCTGATTTATTTTCCAAGGAAGTTGTTAGGTTGCATGGAATGCTCAAAACTATTGTCTCAGATCGAGACTTAAAGTTCTTAAGTTACTTTTGGAAAACATTATGGGGAAAGTTGAGAACTAAATTATTATTTTCTACTACTTGTCACCCACAAACAGATGGTCAAACCGAAATAGCAAAGAGGACATTGTCTATTTTGTTGCGTACTATCATACAAAAGAACTTAAAAACTTGGAAAGATTGCTTGCCACATGTTGAATTTGCTTATAATCCTTGTGTTCATTCTGCCACTAAGTTTTCACCTTTTGTAATTGTCTATGGTTTTAATCTACTAACTCCTTTGAATTTAACTCCTTTACCTATGAATGAGCGCGTTAATTTAGATGGCAAGAAGAAAGCTAATTTCATTAAGCAGATTCATGAGAAAGCAAAGCAACACATAGAACAACGAACGAAACAATATGCCAAGTAAGCCAATAAGGGACACAAGAAAGTTGTCTTTAAAGCAGGAGATTTGGTTTGGTTACATATGAGGAAGGAGTGTTTTCCTTAGTAAAGACGTTCTAAACTTTTATCAAGGGGAGATGGCCCATTTCAAGTAGTAGAACGCATCAATGACAATGGCTACAAACTTGAGTTACCAGGCGAGTATGGGGTTAGTACAACATTTAATATTTCTGACTTATCTCCTTTTCATGTAAGTAGCGATTTGAGGACAAATCCTTTTCAAGAGGGGGAGAATGATGCAAACGAAGTTGTGCAACCACGTAAATAAGAGGAGAACCTTAGACATAAGGTTGGAGATACTTAATTACGGCATCTATATGATTTGCTAAGCGTGTCGAGTGGACCGATTACAAGAGTTAGAGCCAAGACATTGGAAAGTGCCTTAAATGGACTAATTAAAAAGATGTGTGATTCAAATACAATTCAAGATACACATCTTGAAGAATTAAGCTCAGTGAACATCATTCAAACGATCGGAGTTCAAGAAAACTAATATGAAAATGTTCAAAAATTATAATTCATTTATGTAATTTTAAGAATCTTAAAATGATGTAATCATTTTCATCATACACATTCCACGTCATTGCTTACGTCATATATATATGACGTCATTGCTTACGTTTTCATATTTGAAATTTGTAAATTTAAAAAATCATAAGGTTGAATTTATTTTGTCAAATTATTAGGTAAGATTGATAACCTAACTTTTGACATTTTCCCTTTGTATTTGCCTATAAAAAAAGGCTTTCATTTCTTAAAATGAAACAAGCAATTTGAGTGTTAAATTATTTCTTACAAGTTCTTGTTGTTGAGCTCTTCAAGTTTAATTTCTTATAGTATTCAAAACAACCAAATTTATCATCTAAATTTTTGAGTGTTTTCTTGAGGGTCTTGGTGTGGTGTTTAAGTAAATCATAGTCTTGGATTTTATCTAGATAGATATCGGGCAAGGCTTAATAAACTTGCATCTTGGGGAAATTTTGGAGTTCTTTACTATATTCGGTGTTGGGTTTCGTCACGTTATTAGTGAAGTTCATATCATTTATATATTTAATCACTTCATTTGGAATAATTTGAAATTTTCATTTGACTGCATTAGAGTATTTACGATTTTATGTTTGCTTAAATTAGTAATTAATAGAAAACAATAAGGATTTAAACCACTACAACTCTGCGAGAGATTAACCTCGGAGTTAACTTATTATCAGCTTTTAACGATTTGTGTAGTTGCGAGCATTTAAAATTTGCAAATGTAAGATCGTATATTTTTAACTTCTCAGTTTTTAAAATAAAATACACTGTAATAATTCTCAAGCAATGCTGAGAAATAAGATGTATAGCCTGTCTCGAAACGAAACCGTATTTCGAGTCTGTTTTAAGTTTCATAATTCTAACACCAAAAATCGAACACTTTTAATTTCTCCGTTTTTGAAATAAAATACATCATAATGATCCTCACACAATAGTAAGCAACAAGACATATGGCTCGTCTCGAAACGAATTCATTTTTTAAAATAAAATGCATCAAAATAATCATCACACAATGGTAAGTAATAAGACATGTAGTCCATCTTAAAACGAAAATGTTTTTCAAGTTCGTTTCACGTTTGACAATTGCGGCACCGAAAATGTAAATTTTTAACTTCTCCGTTTTCGAAAGAAAATGTATAGCAATGATCATCACGTAATATTGAGTAGTAAGATGTGTATCTCATCTGGAACCGAAGTCCTTTTTCAGGGGTCGTTTCACGTTTGACAATTTCAGTCCCGAAAATCATACTTCTCCAACTTATTTATTTTCGAAATAAAATGCACCACAATGATTCTCATGTGATAGTATATAACAAGGCGTGTGGCCCATCTCAAAACGAGGTCGTTTTTCGAGTCTGTTTCACGTTTGACAATTTCAGCACCGATAAACATACAATTTTAATATCTCTG
Source organism: Azadirachta indica (assembly GCA_022749755.1). Taxonomy (NCBI): domain Eukaryota; kingdom Viridiplantae; phylum Streptophyta; class Magnoliopsida; order Sapindales; family Meliaceae; genus Azadirachta; species Azadirachta indica. The sequence goes on along the minus strand of CM040440.1, from coordinate 1,052,014 downwards.
TTTTCAAAGTAAAATGCACCATAATAATTATCACGCTATTATGGGTAACAAGGCGTGTGGCTTGTCTTGAAATAAAATCGTTTTTTGACTCTGTTTTACATTTGATAGTTCCGGCACCGAAAATCGTATATTTTTAACTGTTTCGTTATCGAAATAATGTGTACTATAATGATTCTCACACGATTATGAGTAATAAGACGTGTGGCCCATCTCGAAACGAAATCATTTTTCTAATCCGTTTCGCTTTTGACAATTTTACCTCAAAAATCGTACATTTTCAACCTTTCAATTTTTGAAAGAAAATGATGCAAATACGGATGCACACAAGAGCAATGATCCAATTCAGCTACCTAATGGTCCCGTTACAAGAGCAAGAATGAAGAAATTCAAAGATGCATTGAATGGGATGATTCAAGGTTTGTGGGATGATCTTACAACAATTCAAGAGTGTAAGAAAGAGTCAAATATCAAGCTTGGACTTCAAGACAATAATCAGAGCTTGGTAACATTGACACAAGTACAAGAAGGCAAAACCTGAAGATTAAAGCTTCTACGGAATTCAACTTCTCAAATTTGTATAAGACCATATTCAAACGATGTCTCAAGGCTAAGCAAGCATGTTCAAGTTCTTTTAATTGCAGTTCGAATCAGATCGTCATCATGATGCAAGTTTCGGATTCCATGTGCCAGTTTGGGCTAAGTTGCTGTTCAAACCCATCATCTATTTTAGTCTTATTTATAAACATATATTTATAATTTGTTATGTGTTTGGGCTGTTCATGGTAATTATTAAGCCCAAATTCAGTTTATTTTATTTAAAGTTAGAATAAGTTTAATTTTGTGGCCAAATACTCCAACTAGGGTTACTTATCTCCTGTACCCTTATATATTCAGCCACATGCTCCCATGGAGGCAGCAATTACTTTTCTTGAATGAAATTAAATTGAGAGTGTTTTCTCTTATTTTGATTCTTGCTTGAATCAAGGTTCTTACAATCAAAGCTAATTACTTTGAGGGTATTTATTCTAAGGTTCTATTTCACAAGTTGAAATTGGGTTACAGACTTGGGTGAATCTGATTTAGCTTTCCAAGAAGTTGCTTCCATGCGTAAAGATATTGGGTCTCAAGTTTAATATACTCGGGGTTCGTATCATAAAATGAACCGTAATGATCCTCATGTGATGATGAGTCATAAAGCGTGTGACAAAACCCAAAACTAACTTGATAATAAACCTTGTCAACAATGTGACAGAAACTAGAAACCAAATATGATACAGAACCTCAAGATTTTCAAAACGCAAGTTTGTTGAGCCTTAACCTATTACCTAACAAGATAAGAACAAAAAACTACAGTTGTTTGAAGACGCTATACCAAGAATCTCAAGAACCACTAAAGAATTAAGGTGATAAGTTTAGTTATTGAACGCCACAAGAATATAATTCTTGATAAGTTCATAAGTTCTTAAAAGAACTAAAGAAATAATTTATTTCTCATTAAAAACAATATTTGAGAATCAATGTTCCGAATTTCAATACAATATTAGCGCCTTATAAATAAGCTAATAAAAATCCTAAATAAAATAAAAATAAAATTGTAAAATTAAGTAGAAATAGAAAATCCTAACTTATATAAGAATAAAAATCTTAAATTAAAGAAAAAAATTATAATTCTAATGAAAATAACAATCCTAAACAAATTAGAAAACTCATTTTATATTAAATAAGGAATATTCAAAAGCCCAAATTATCCATGCGGCATTAGGATTTAGTAACACAGAGATATTTTATTCTTCTTCTTACAATCCAGTTGAATTCTTGTCATGTATTCAGCCCATCTCTTGTAATTTAGCCCACTTGAAAAGTTTAATGGATTATGTGAACACTGCCCTTAAGTCTTCTAATCTTACATGAGAGTTTTCCATCTTATATGCATGGTTTTATAGCTTTGTTCGCATCACTGTTTCGTGTTTAACCATTCCGGTACCGAAAGTCGTAAATTTTTAACTTCTTCGTTTTGAAAATAAAATACACCGTAATGATCCTCACACCACGGTGAGTAACAAGATATGTGGCCTGTTTCGAAATAAAATCATTTTTTGAGTTTGTTTCATCTTTGACAATTTTGGTACCAAAAATCGTACCTTTCAACATCTCTATTTATGAAAGAAAATGTACAGTAATGATTCTCACGCGATAGTGAGTGAGGAGACGTGTGCCCCGTCTGGAAATAAAGTCATTTTTCTAGTTTGTTTCCCTTTTAATAATTTCAGCCTCGAAAATCGTACATTTTAAAATTTTCCGCTTTCAAAACAAAATGCAATGCAATGATCTTCACACAATGGTGAGTAACAAGATGTGTGGGCTGTCTTGAAATAAAACTATTTTTTGAGTTTGTTTCGCATTTGACAACTCCGGCCCCGAAAATCATAAGTTTTCAACTTTTATTTTTTCAAAAAAAAATGTACAGTAATGATCCTCACGCGATGGTGAGTAATGAGACATGTGGCTCGTCTCAAAACGAAGTCGTTTTTTGAGTTTGTTTTGTGTTTGACAATTCTAGCATTAAAAGTTGTACCTTTTTAACTTCTCCGTTTTCAAAATAAAATACACCATAATGATCTTCACGTGATGGTGAGTAACAAGACGTGTGGCTCGTCTCAAAATGAAATTATTCTTCGAGTCTGTTTCCCGTTTGACAATTCCCGTACCAAAAATTGCACAGTAATGATCTTTTCGTGATAGTGAGTAATAAGACGTGTGCTCCATCTGAAAATGAAGTCATGTTTCAAGTCTATTTCACGTTTAACAATTTTGGTCCCAAAAATCGTACATTTTCAGCTTTTTCATTTTCAAATTAAAATGCATCATAATGATCGTCATGCAATGATAAGTAACAAGGTGTGTGACCCGTCTTGGAACAAAGCCATTTTTCAGTCAATTTCTCGATTGACAATTTGGGTACCGAAAATCTTACGTTTTCAACTTCTCTATTTCCAAAATAATGCACCGTAATGATTCTCACGCAATAAGACCCATGGCCTGTCTTGAAACGAAGTCGCTTTTGGAGACTGTTTCGCGTTTGATAATTCCGGCCCCGAAGATTGTACATTTTTAACTTCTTAATTTTCAAAATAAAATGCATCACAACGATTCTCACGTGATGATGAGTAACAAAGCATGTCTGCGGTTTGGAAACAAAGTTGATTTTTGAGTTTATTTTGTGTTTGAAAATTTTGGCACCGAAAATCGTACATTTTCAACTTTTTCGTTATCGAAACAAAGTGCACTGTAATGATTCGTATGCAATGATGAGTAATAGGACATGTGGCACATCTCCAAACAAAGTCGTTTTTCGAATCTGTTTCATGTTTTATAATTATGGTGCTGAAAATCATACGTTTTCAATTTCTTCGTTTTTTGAAATAAAATGTACCACCATGATTCTCACATGATAGTGAGTAACAAGACATGTGTTCCGTCTCAAAACAAAGTCGTTTTTGAGTTCGTTTTGCTTTTGACAATTTTATCCCCAAAAATCATACATTTTCAATATCTCTGTTTTCGAAATAAAATATACCGCAATGATCTTCATACGATGGTAAGTAATAAGACGTATAGGCTGTTCCAAAATTAAGTCATTTTTCGAGTTCGTTTTGCATTTAACATTTTAGGCCCCCAAAATCGTACATTTTTAACTTCTCAGTTTTCAAAATAAAATACACCGAAATGATTCTCTTGTGATGGTAAGTAATAAGGTGTATGGCCCTTCTGGAAACAAAATCGTATTTCAGGTTCGTTTTGTGATTAACAATTTCGGCCCTGAAAATCGTGCATTTTCAACTTCTTCGTTTTTTAAGTTGAATTGCACCACATGATTCTTACACGATGGTAAGTAAGAAGGTGTGTGGCAATGGTAAGAAACAAGTTGTGTGGCCTGTCTCGAAACAATATCGTTTTTCGAGTCCGTTTTGTATTTAACAATTCCGGAATCCAAAATCGTACATTTTCAACCCCTCCATTTTTGAAATAAAATGCTCAGCAATGATCCTCACACAATAATGAGTAACAAGACTTGTGTCTATTCTGGAAATGCAGTCATTTTTCGATTCTGTTTCGCATTTGACAATTTCGGGCTCAAAAATCATACATTTTCAAGTTTTTTGTTTCCAAAACAAAATGTATCGCAAAGATCCTTACGCGATAGGTGAGTAACAAGACACATGGGCTATCTCAAAACAAAGTCGTTTTTGAGTCAATTTTGCGTTTGACAACTTTGGCCCTAGAAATCATATGTTTTTAACTTCTGCCTTTTCAAAATAAAATGCACCGTAATGATCATCAAGCGATAGTAAGTAACAAGATGTATGACCCATCTCGAAACGAAGCCATTTTTCGAGTTTGTTTCCTGTTTGACAATTTTGGCACCGAAAATCGTACATTTTTAACTTCTCCGTTTTCAAAATAAAATACACCGTAATGATCCTCACGTGACTGTGACTAACAAGACATGTAGTCCATTTCGATACAAATTCATTTTTTGAGTCCATTTCACGTTTGACAATTCAAGCACCGAAAATCGTACATTTTCACCTTTTTCGTTTTCGAAACAAAATGCCCTACAATGATTCTCACACGATGAGGAGTAAAAGGCATGTCTTTCATTTGGAAACGAAGTCTTTTTTCAAGTTTGTTTCGCATTTGACAATTTCAGCATAAAAAATAGTACATTTTCAACTTTTTTGTTATCGAAATAAAGTGCACTGTATTGACTCTCACATGACTGTGAGTAGCAAGACGTGTGGCCCTTCTCGAAACGAAGTCATTTTCGAGTTAGTTTTGCGTTTGCATTTCCGACCACGAAAATCATACATTTTCAACATCTCCATTTTATTTCAAAAAAGAACCGCAATAATCATCACGCGATAATGAGTAACAAAACATGTGGCACGACTCAAAATAAAGTCGTTTTTCGAGTTCGTTTCGCGTTTGACAATTTTGGCTTTAAAAATTATACATTTTCAATTTCTCCGTTTTCAAAATAAATTGTATCGCAATGATTCTCACGCGATGCTGAGTAATAAGGCGTGTCTCTCATCTAAAAACGAAATTGTTTTTTGAGTTCGTTTTACATTTGATTATTCTTGTAATGAAAATCATATATTTTCAACTTTTTCATTACGAAATAAAGTGCACTGTAATGATTGTCATGCAGTGATGAGTAATAAAACATTTGGCCTGTCTCGAAACAAAGTCAGTTTTTGAATCCGTTTCTCGTTTCACAATTCCGGCACTAAAAATCGAACATTTTCAACATCTCCATTTACAAAATAAAATGCACTGTAAGGATCTTAATACAATAGTGAGTAACAAGATGTGCACCCTCTCTGAAAATGAAGTTGTTTTTCGAGTCCGTTTTACGTTTAACAATTCTGGCACCAAATATCGTACATTCTCAACTTCTCAGTTTCGAAATAAAATGCACCGCAATAGTTCTCACGTGATGGTAAGTAACAAGGTGTGTAGATATTTAACAAGGTGTACATTCTTAACTTCTTAGTTTACGAATGAAGTCGTTTTTCGAGTTCGTTTGCGTTTGAAAATTCTGACCTCGAAAATTGTACATTTTTAACTTCTTCATTTTCGAAATAAAACATATATTAATAATCCTCATGCGATGGTCGAGTAACAAGATGTGTGGGTGTCTCAAAATGAAGTCATTTTTCGAGTCTGTTTTATGTTTGACAATTCAAGACCTCAAAATCGTACATTTTCAACTTTTCAATTTTCGAAATAAAATGCACCATGATGATTCTCACGTGATGGTAAGTAACAAGGATTGTGGTCCTTGTAAAAATGAAGTCGTTTTTCGAGTTCGTTTGGTGTCTGACAATTTCTGCCCTGAAAATCATACTTTGTTAACTTCTTTGCTTTCGAACTAAAATGTACCGTAATGATCCTCATGCAAAATGACTAACAAGATGTGTGTCCTGTTTGGAAACGAAGTCAGTTTTCGGGTCCATTTCGCGTTTGACGATTTCGGCCCAGAAAATCGTACATTTTTAACTTCCCCGTTTTCAAATTAAAATGAACTACAATGATCCTCACGCGATGGAAAGTAATAATGTGTGTGGCCCGTCTCAGAACGAAGTCGTTTTTCTAATCTATTTCACGTTTAACAATTTCGGCATTGAAAATTGTACATTTTTAACTTTTCTGTTTTCGAAATAAAATGGACAGTAATGATTTTCACGCGATAGTGAGTAACAAGATGTGTTGTCTCGTCTAGAAACGAAGTCGTTTTGAGTCCGTTTTGCGTTTGATAATTCCAACACCGAAAATAGTACATTTTCAACTTTTTGGTTATTGAAATAAAGTGTGGTATAATGATTCTCACGCGATGATGAGTAATAAGACACTTGGCCTGTCTCGAAATGAAGTCATTTTTTTGAGTCTGTTTTGCGTTTTACAATTTCGGCGCTGAAAATCGTACGTTTTCAACTTCTTCATTTTAAAAATAAAATGCACTGCAATGATCCTCACGCAATGGTGATTAATAAGACATGTGGCCCATCTCGAAATAAAGTTATTTTTTAAGTCCGTTTTGAGTTTGACAATTCCAGCTCCGAAAATAGTACATTTTCAACTTCTTCGTTTTCGAAAAAAAAATGTACCGTACAAATCCTCACACGACAATAAGTAAGAAGACGTGCGGTCCGTATCGAAACGAAGTCATTTTTCTAATCGTTTTGTTTTTTACTATTCTGGCCTTGAAAATTGTACATTTTCAACTTTTTCGTTATCGAAATAAAGTGTATTGTAATAATTCTTACACAATTGGTAGTAACAAGACGCGTGGGCTGTTTCAAGGCAAAGTCGTTTTTCGAGTTTGTTTCTCATTTGACAATTCCAGCTCAGAAAATCGTATATTTTGAACTTCTCAATTTTTGAAATAAAATACACTGTCATGATTCTCACGTGATACTAAGTAACAATGCCTGTGGCCCTTGTAGAAACGAAATTGTTTTTCTAGTTCATTTCGTGTTTGACAATTCCGGGCCTAAAAATTGCACATTTTCAACTTTTTCTATTTCGAAATAAAATGCACAGCAATGGTCCTCACACGATAGTGAGTAACAAGATAGTTTTCGCGTTTCACAATTTTAGCCCGAAAATCATATATTTTCAACTCTCCGTTTTCAAAATAAAATGTACAGTAACGATTCTTACTAGATGTGAGTAACAAGACGTGTGTTTGTTTGGAAGCGGAGTCATTTTTCTGGTCTATTTTGCGTTTGACAATTTTTGCCCCGAAAATCGTACATTTTCAACTTTTTCGTTTTCGAACCAAAATGTACTGCAATGATTCTCACGCAATGGTGAGTAACTAGATGCGTGAGCTGTTTCGAAATAAAGTCGTTTTTTGAATTCATTTCATGTTTGACAATTTTAACACCAAAAAATTGTACATTTTAAAATTCTTCGTTTTCAAAATAAAATGCAGCACAATGATTCTCACACGATGAGGAGTAACAAAGTGTATCTCTGGCCTAGAAACGAAATCTTTTTTGAGTTAATTTCGCATTTGACAATTTCGAAATTGAAAATCATACATTTTCAACTTTTTCGTTATGGAAATAAAGTGCATTGTAATAATTTTTACACGATTATAAGTAACAAGATGTGTGGCCTATCTCTAAACAAAATCATTTTCCAAATCCATTTCGCGTTCGACAATTCCAGCCCCAAAAGTAGTACATTTTCAACATCTACATTTTTGAAATAAAATGCAGTGTATTGATCCTCACGCGAAGTTACTTTTCGAGTTGGTTTCGCGTTTGGCAATTCCGCCCTTGAAAATTGTACATTTTCAACTTAGCGGTTTTCAAAATAAATTAATCGCAATGATTCTCACATGCTGATGAGTAACAAGGCATGTCTCTCGTCTGGAAACAAAATTGTTTTTTGAGTTCATTTGGGGTTTGACAATTCTATCATCGAAAATCATACATTTTAAACTTTTTCTTTATTGAAATAAAGTGCACTGTAATGATTTTCACGTAATGATGAGTAATAAGATGCATGGTCTATCTTGAAACAAAGTCGTTTTTCGAGTCTGTTTTGCATTTTACAATTCTGGCGTTGAAAATTGAACATTTTCAACTTATCTGTTTTTGAAATAAAATTCACTGTAGTGATCTTTATGCAATGGTGAATAACAAGATATGTGACCCGTCTCAAAACGAGATTATTTTTCGAGTCCGTTTCGTATTTGACAATTCCAGTACCGAAAATCATACATTTTCAACTTCTCCGCTTTTGAAGTAAAATGTATCGTAATGATTCTCATGCGATATTATGTAAAAGATGTGTGGTCCGTCTCGAAAAGAAGTCATTTTTCAAGTTCGTTTCGTTTTTTACAATTTCGGCCCCGAAAATCGTACATTTTTAACTTCTTCATTTTCGAAATAAAATGCAATATAATGATCCTCATGCGATGGTGAGTAATAAGACCTGTGGTCTGTTTTAAAACGAAGTCATTTTTCGAGTTCGTTTCGCGTTTGACAATTTCGGCCCTTAAAATCGCACGTTTTTAACTCTTTAATTTTCGAAAAAATACACTGCAATGATTCTCACACAATGGTAAGTGAGAAAACGTGTAGCCCTTCTAAAAACGAAGTCATTTTTCAAATTCGTTTTTGCGTTTGATAATTTCGGCCTCGAAAATTGTAAATTTTTAACTTTTCCATTTTTGAAATAAAGTATATCGTAATAATCCTCACGCGATAGTGAGTAATAAGACATGTGACTCATATAGAAATGAAGTCATTTTTCTAATCTGTTTCACGTTTAACAATTGCGACACCGAAAATCATACATTTTCAATTTCTCCGTTTTCAAAATAAAATGTACCGTAATGATTCTCACATAATTATAGGTAACAAGACATACGAACCGTTTAAAATCGAAGTCGTTTAATACGAACCCTGAGTATATTAAACTTGAAACCCAATATCTTTACGCATAGAAGCAACCTCTTGGAAAGCTAAATCAGATTCACCCAATGAGACTAAAATACCTAATGGGCTTGAACAGCAACTTAGCCCAAACTGACACATGGAATCCGAAACTTGCATCACGATGACGATCTGATTCGAACTGCAATTAAAAGACTTGAACATGCTTGCTTAGCCTTGAGACATCATTCGAATATGGCCTTATACAAAATTGAGAAGTTGAATTCCGTAGAAGTTTTAATCTTTAGGTTTTGCCTTCTTGTATTTGTGTCAATGTTACCAAGCTCTGATTATTGTCTTGAAGTCCAAGCTTGATATTTGACTCTTTCTTACACTCTTGAATTGTTGCAAGATCATCTCACAAACCTTGAATCATCCCATTCAATGCATCTTTGAATTTCTTCATTTTTGCTCTTGTAACGGGACCATTAGGTAGCTGAATTGGATCATTGCTCTTGTGTGCATCCGTATTTGCATCATTCCCTCGCTCCTCAAGATGATTAATCCACGAATCTTCACCATCTACATCAAAAGGAGAAAGATCAGCCACATTAAAAGTTGCATTCACAGTATACTCACTAGGAAGATCCAATTTGTAGGCATTATCATTGATCTTCTCAACAACTTGAAAGGAACCATCTCCTCTTGGATGTAGCTTTGACTTCCTTTGAGTTGGAAACCTTTCCTTTCGCATATGTACCCAAACCCAATCACCAGGCTCGAATACAACGTGCCTTCGTCCTTTGTTTACTTGGTTTGTAATTTATTGATTCTTCTTTTCAATGTTCTTGCACACATCTGCATGTAGTTTTCTCACCAATTCTGCCTTCATTTTCCCATCTAAGCTAGTTCTTTCATCACAAGGTAAAGGAACTAAATCTAAAGGGGTTAGTGGGTTAAAACCATAAACAATTTCAAACGGTGAAAAACCAGTAGTAGAATGCACAACTCTATTATATGCGAATTCAACAAATGGAATGCACTCTTCCCAATTCTTCAAATTTTTTTGGATAATAGCATGCAACAAAGTTCCCAAAGTCCTATTCACAACTTCTGTTTGACCATCAGTTTGTGGGTGACAAGTAGTAAAATATAACAATTTCGCACCCAATTTACTCCACAAAACTTTCCAAAAATGACTTAGAAACTTCACATCTCTATCACTAACAATAGTTTTTGGAATGCCATGCAAACGCACTACTTCCCTAAAGAACAGATTTGCAATATTAGTGGCATCATCAGTTTTATTACAAGGTATAAAGTGTGACATTTTGAAAAACCTATCAACCACTACAAAAATAGAATCTTTCCCTTTTTTTGATCTAGGTAAACCCAAAACAAAATTCATGGAAATATTAGTCCAAGGTTCACTAGAAACAAGTAAAGGAGTATACAAACCTTGATTTAAAACTTTGGATTTAGCTTGTTTGCACACAACACATCTATCACAAACTCTTTGACATCATTTTTTATTTTAGGCCAATAGAAGTGTTCATCTAAAGTGTCTAAAGTTTTTGTGATGCCAAAATGTCCCATTAAACCACCCCCATGAGACTCTTTTATAAGCAATTCTCTCAAAGAACAAATAGGTATGCACAATTTATTTTCTTTAAACAAAAACCCATTCATTCTATAAAACTTACCATATGCAGCTTTCTCACATACTTTGAAAATGCTAGAAAAGTCAGTATCATCATCATAAAGAGTTTTAATATGTTCAAATCCAAGCATTCTTGCATCTAAAGCATTAAGTAAAGTATACCTCCGTGAAAGTGCATCAGCCACAACATTGTTTTTACCTTGCTTGTATTTAATCACATAAGGAAAAGTCTCAATAAATTCGACCCATTTGGCATGTCGTTTGTTCAACTTACCTTGACTTTTAATGAACTTCAAAGATTGATGGTCAGTATGAATAACAAATTCCTTAGGCCACAAGAAATGCTGCCAGTTTTCCAAAGCTCTAACCAAAGCATAAAGCTCTTTGTTGTAAGTAGGATAATTCAATGAGGCGCCATGGAGCTTTTCACTAAAATAGGCAATTGGCCTCTTTTCCTGCATAAGAACAGCCCCAATGCCCAATTCTGATGCATCACATTCAAGTTCAAAAGTATTAGCAAAGTTAAGCAAGGCAAGAATGGGTGCCTTACAAAGCTTATCTTTCAATAAAGTAAATGAATGCTTTTGTTTTTTGTCCCACTTAAAAGTACAATCCTTTTTAATTACCTCTGTAAGGGGTGCCGCAATGGTGCTAAAATCTTTTACAAACTGTCTATAAAAATTAGCCAATCCATGAAAACTTCTTACCTCACTTACCGATTTAGGAATAGGCCAATTTTTTATAGCACTTACCTTCTCTTCATCAACTTCAATGCCTTGAGCACTTACCACGAAACCTAAAAACACAATTCGATCTAAACAAAAAGAACACTTTTTAATGTTAGCATATAACTTTTCTTTCCTCAAAATATCAAGTACAGCCCTTAAATATTCTATGTGTTTATTCGAATTTTTGGAATACACAAGGATATCATCAAAGTATACAACAACAAATTTTTCAATTAAATCTTTCAAAATATGGTTCATAAGCCTCATGAAAGTACTAGGTGCATTAGTTAAACCAAAAGGCATAACTAACCATATTTTGTTTTGAACGCAGTTTTTCACTCATCATCCTCTCTCATGCGAATTTGATGATACCCACTTTTCAAATCAATTTTGCTAAAGATAGTAGAACCATATAATTCATCAAGCATATCATCTAGCCTAGGAATAGGATAGCGATACTTTACCGTAATGTTATTAATTGCACGACAATCAACACACATATGTCAAGAGCCATCTTTCTTAGGTACCAACAGAATAGGAACAGCACATGGACTCATACTTTCTTTAACATATCCCTTGGTTAACAACTCCTCAACTTGCATTTGAAGCTCTTTTGTCTCCTCGGGATTACTCCTATAGGCTGGTTTATTTGGAATTGAAGCTCCAGGAATAAAATCGATCTGATGCTCGATACCCCTAATGGGCGGCAATTCATTGGGTACCTCCTCAGGAAAAACATCTTCATAAGCCTGTAAAAGAGAAACAAATGCAGTAGGCAAAGAAGTATTAAGGTCATTAGTGTTTAAGTAAAGTTCCTTGTACATAAGTACAAGTATACTTTTATTGGAAAACCAAGCCGCCCTAATATCACTCCTTTTTGCATAAAAGCTCACTTGTTTTTTTTTTTACACTCAATTGTTTCTTTTTCCTCCACTCTTTTTCCCTCATTTGAATTCTGCCCCTCTCCATTCGAACTCATTTTTTTTTCTTTCTCATTATTTTTGGCACTTTTTTCTTTTGAAAACTCACTCTCCTTTGTTACACCTTCACTCATTCTTTTCTTCTCACTCTTGTTTTCTCTCTGACTTTGCATTCTTCTAAGCTCACCTTCATAAACTTCTTTAGGTGAAAGTGGTACAAGAGTAATTTTCTTTCCATCCTTCTCAAAAGTATAATGATTTGTAAAACCATTACGTAACACCCTTCTATCAAATTGCCAAAGGTGTCCCAACAAGAGATGACCAGCATGCATGGGCACTACATTAAACAACAACTCATCTCTATATTTGCCTATTTTGAAGGCAACAAGAACTTGCTTTGTCACCCTAATTTCCCCACAATCATTAAGCCACTTCAACTTGTAAGGATGTGAATGTTTTAAAGTAGGTAACCCCAACTTTTCTACAAGAGTAGTACTAGCAACATTAGTTACATTGCCACCATCAATTATCACATCACAAACCCTATCTTTTACAAGACACCTAGTATGGAAGAGATTCTCTCTTTGATCACATTCTTCCTGTTGGACTTGCATATTCAAAACTCTTCTTGATACAAGAGCCTTACCACTTTCTGCCATAGTAAATTGATCATCCCCTTCTTCATCACTTGCATCTTCAAGAGTTGGCATCGTCTCTTGTTCATTCTTCTCTTCACTGGCCGAATAGTACTCTCCCTCAAGCATGAATATGCTTCTTTGATTTGGGCAATCCCGTTTGTAATGTCCTACACCTTGACATTTAAAACATTTAATATTTCTGGTGTTAGTAGTAGAATCAAGCTTACCCTTGTCTTTGCTTGAGTTGGATGTTTTGGGAAACTCTTTGGATTCAATTTTAGGCTTGGATGATGAAGCTTTATCATTTTTTCTCCAATTTGATTTGAATGAAGAAGTATAGGAGGAAAACTGACTTGTACGACCTCTCTTTTTCAGTTGCTTCTCAATCTTCAATGCAAGGTGAAGCAAGTCTTCTAGCTCCATATATGGCTGCAATTCAACCACATTAGAAATCTCCTTGTTCAAACCATTGAGGAATCTTGCCATTGTAGCTTCATTATCTTCCTCTACATTTGCTCTTATCATTGCTACCTCCATCTCCTTGTAATATTCCTCAACACTCTTAGACCTCTTATCATTGCTACCTCCATCTCCTTGTAATATTCCTCAACACTCTTAGACCCTTGAGTGAGATTTTGAAGTCGATTATACAATTCTCTATAGTAGTAGCTTGGTACAAATCTCTTGCGCATGATGGATTTTAGATCTCTCCACTCTTCAATGGGCCTTTCCCTATTTCTCCTTCGCTTTTGCTTAGTATCATCCCACCAAGTAATAGCATAAGCTTCAAAAACAGCCACGGCAAGCTTCAACTTCTTGGATTCAGTGTAGTCATTGCAATCAAACACTAATTCAATCTTCGTTTCCCAATCCAAGTATGCCTCAGAATCCATTCTTCCATAAAATGGTGGAATTTTCAGTTTGACCCCACTGTTGCTATTGTTATTGTTTCTTATTCTCGGTCTCACCTCTTCTTACTCTCCATTGTCATCAAGCGATTCACTATCATTAAAGCTATCATCTAATTGAGCTCTTCTCGGAACTTGCCTAATTTGCATGGTTGGATTAGGAGCATTAGGTGGCTACCCTCTTGTGGCTGAAACCTCCAGCCTCTCCATTCTATTAACCAACTCTCCATATTTTCTATCTATGGCTTGCAACAACTCGGTTAAGGCTTGGAATCGATCCTATCTCACCTTGTGGATTTCTTGCTTGTCCACTCATCCTGCAAGACAGTTAGTAAAGCAAAAGAATAATTTCCTCACTTCACTCCCTCATGTGTTTCACTCAAGTAATGTTATCACTCAAGTTCGCTCGTGTTTCACACTTAATTTATGGCTTTTCTCTAGATAAGCTCACACTAATCCTTTTTTCACTCTAATTCTCTTATTAATATTAGTTGCAAAAATCCAAAATTTATACAAACTTACTAAATACAATGAAAAGTAAAATAAAACTAATTTAGATAGGCAACAAATTGGGAAAGCACAAGGACTAGGAAATAGATTTTAGAAATGATAAAGGAAATATTAAGACCAAAGAAAAAAAAGAATTAAGTACAGGAATAAGAAAGTCAACTAAAAATTATGGAAAGATTAGGAAGCAAATCCTATCTTATTTTGGAATATAGGCTTGATTTGGTCAAACTCCTTGAAGTAATCTGATTTTTCTTTTTATTCTCCTTATTTTTGTTCAACACCTGCCCACCCCCCCCCCCCCCCCCCCCCCCCCCCCCCCCTTTTTTTCTCCTTCTCTTGGCCAAATGCTTTGCTTTTCTCTTCTTCTTTTTTTAATTTTTTTTTTTACTTCCAAACACGTAGGAGTGACCAAACAAAAATAAATAAAAAGAGACACAAAAGAAACGAATTAGACAAAGACTAAATCAACCGAATTGGAGATTGATATAACCCAAACTTGACTTGCTGTGAATTGAAAGGAAACCCTCTTCTTGTTTTTTTTTTTTTGATATAATAGACACAAAAAAATGAAAATAAATGGAATTAAAGCAAAACAGACTCAGAAACTAAAGAAACAAATAGACAAATTTGAAAGACGATATAACCTAATTTAGAGCCGTAGCTCTGATACCAAACTGATACGAACCCCGAGTATATTAAACTTGAAACTCAATATCTTTACGCATGGAAGCAACCTCTTGGAAAGCTAAATCAGATTCACCCAAGTCTGCAACCCAATTTCAACTTGTGAAATAGAATCTTAGAATAAACACCCTCAAAGTAATTAGTTTTGATTGTAAAAACCTTGATTCAAGCAATAATCAAAACAAGAGAAAACACTCTCAATTTAATTTCATTCGAAAAAGTAATTCCCCCTCCATGGGAGTATATGGCTGAATATATAAGGGTACAAGAGATAAGTAACCCTAATTGGAGTGTTTGGCCACAAAATTAAACTTATTCTAACTTAAAATAAAATAAACTGAATTTAGGCGTAATAATTAGCGTTAACAGCCCAAACACATAACAAACTATAAATATATGTTTATAAATAAGACTAAAATAGCTAATGGGCTTGAACAGCAACTTAGCCCAAACTGACACATGAAATCCGAAACTTGCATCATGATGACGATCTGATTCGAACTGCAATTAAAAGACTTGAACATGCTTGCTTAGCCTTGAGACATCATTCGAATATGGCCTTATACAAATTTGAGAAGTTGAATTCCGTAGAAACTTTAATCTTTAGGTTTTGCCTTCTTGTATTTGTGTCAATGTTACCAAGCTCTGATTATTGTCTTGAAGTCCAAGCTTGATATTTGACTCTTTCTTACACTCTTGAATTGTTGCAAGATCATCCTACAAACCTTGAATCATCTCATTCAATGCATCTTTGAATTTCTTCATTTTTGCTCTTGTAATGGGACCATTAGGTAGCTGAATTGGATCATTGCTCTTGTGTGCATCCGTATTTGCATCATCGTTTTTTGAGTTCGTTTTGCGTTTATAAATGAATTGCATTAGCATAATAATCACACCAATTTGATTATTAATGCAATATTTGCTTATTTTCATAACACCTAATGCCTTTTTGGCATGTTAACGATAGCCCACACTAAGCATTGTTGCATGTTCTAGGATATATGAGTTAAATTTTACACCAAAATTAACTCATAATCAATAAAAAACCAATGCATGAATGCATTTAAAGCTAATGCATGAACACATTCATTGCACATAAGAAAACCATCATTCACTTAAGTTCCATGGCTTCCAAATCACACTTAATACCTTGAATATGCTATTAATGGTGGATTCTTGAGCCTTAACACTTAAATTCCCCAAATCTATCTCTTTAATCAATTTAGCTATTTTAATTCATTTAGTTATTAGTTTATTCTAATTTTCTATTATTCAAATTACCCCTCATTTATTCAATCTATGATTTGCTAGTTAAGAAACCATTGATTTATCTTATTCTCCATGGGATCAACCTCGCAGAATACTTATAATACTATGGCCAATTTATAATTAAAAAAAAGAACAATAGGTAACAATAACAATTAAAAGGAGTTTTGACTTAATTAAATAAAGTTATCACATTCTCCTAAAAAAAAGTGGTAATTATTTGTTAAGCCAGCATAGAATATATTTTTGATTCGATTAGGTAACTACATCTATATTTTGCATCTCACACATAAAAAATGAATCCAATCTCATCTATACTTAAAGATTATATGCTTTATAGGAAAAACTATGTTAAATAGAAACCTAAACTGGATATTGTGCTCTCATTTGATAAGATCAAATGGATGTTGACAAAACAAAACTGCCAAGTGTTACAGACCAGCCTCTATCAATGATGTGCATTAGGCACAACATAAAAACATGGACAATGCATACGACATCATGTATCACATTTATGAGATGTTTGGTGATTTAGGACAGAAGGCCAAGAGAGAGGCTCTTTAAAGGTTCATTAGCCTTAAGCAAGGCCTAAATAAGTCGATCAGGGACTATATATTGAAAGTCATCGATACCCTCAACCAAGCTTAGGTTTTAGGAGTAGAGATAGATGCAGAGTACCAAATAGATATGATCTTAGGGTTTATAAACATTACCTTCAATTAATTTAAAATTGATTATCCGTTAAATCATAAGATGGATACTCTGAAAGGGCTAATGAAGGACTTGGAAAATAATGAGAAAATTCTCCTGGGCAAGAGGAAAGAGGTCAACATCACTGAACCTTCTGCTTCTCTCACTTCAAAAAAAATCCTTTAAGAAAGGAAAGCAGAAGAAAGACATTGCTCTTGCTTCTAAGAAAACAATAGTTAAGAGTGAAAAGAAGCCAAAAGGCAAGTGTTTTCACTATGGCGAGGATGGATACTAGAAGAGGAATTGCCCTACCTGCTCAGCTAAAAAGAAGGGCAAGAAGGGTAATTATTCTTTCTTGAGGAATGTTTTGTGAAAGATTCTATAAATACTTGGATTATAGATTTTGGAGCCACTAATCATGTTTGTTGCTATTCTTTACAAGGGTTCCAAGTAATTAGGTAGCTGAGTGAAGGGATGCTAAGCTTGAGGCTAGGCAATGGAGAATTGGTGTTTACTCGCACAATTGGAGAATTATGCATCTATTTTAATAGCTATAGGTTTTTAGTTTTGAATGATTGTTACTTTGTTCCAGATTTTAAACAGAATTTGATTTTGGTTGCATGTTTAATAAATTCTGGGTATTCATTTCTTTTAGCGAATCTGTTGTTATTAGGAAGGATAATGAATTTATTTGTACTGGAATAATGAGTAATAATCTATTTTTAATCAAAACTAAGGAAAAATCTATAAACAACACTGAATGGAATAAAAGAACCAAAAAGATCAAATTGAATAACACTAATGAAACATATCTATGGCATCTTAGACTAGGCCACATCAATATAAAAAGGATTTGAAGGATGGTTAAGGATGAACCATTAAATTAGTTGGAGATTGAATCTTTTCCAACTTTAGAATCATGCTAGAAGGAAAGATGACTGAAACGTCATTCATAGCCAAAGGTTATCAAGCCAAAGAATGTTTGTAATTGGTTCATACTGACATATGTGGCCCAATTAGTGTTTAAACGATAGGTGGGTATGAGTATTTCATCACATTTATAGATAATTGCTCAAGATATCGATACATTTATCTAGTGCATTAGAAATCCGAAGCTTTTGAAAAGTTCAAAAAGTTTAGGATGAAGGTTGAAAACAATTAGGTAAAAGTATTAAAACACTGCACTTAGATTAAGGTGGAGAATATCTTTCAAGTTAATTTGATACCTAAGAGAAAATGAGATTGTCTCATAACTCACTGCACTAGGTACACCACAATAAAATGGTGTTGCATAGAGCAGAAATAGGATACTTTTGGACGAGGTAAGATCCATAATGAGTGATTCATTTCTACCCAATAGTTTTTAGCGATATGCACTATAAATGGTAGCATATATTCTAAACCTAGTCTCATCTAAGTTTGTCCCAAAGATTTCTATAAAAATATGGTGTGGTCATAAAACTAGTTTACACCACAAACGTATTTAAGGTTGTCCTGCACACATGTTAAAGGACAACCAAGACAAATTACGATCAAGGTTCGAAGTACGTTTATTTGAAGGATAACCAAAAAGTAATATAGGATATTACTTTTATAGTTAATCTGACATAAGAGTCTTTATCAGTACCACTGTGACTTTCTCAGAAGATAACTATAAGATTGTATTAGAGGAGTTGCCTAAAGAAAATAATCTTGATCCAATCAATAATGAGAGTTTCAGATATTTGACATCTACCTTAAATACCAGTCAACCAAAAGATCCAGTTGTAAAACCTCCCATGATACCTCGTCATAGTAGGAGGATTGTGAGACAACCTAACGATTCATAGGAGTATCAGAAGAGTTTGATATTAATGAATCAGATCCTGCTACTTATGATGAAGAAATGAGATATGTCGATTATGAACCTTGACAAAAAGCTATAGAATCGGAAATAGAATCTATATATTCTAATTCTCCTTGGGCGCTTGTAGATGCACCTAAAGGGATAAAATTGATTAGGTGCAAATGGGTCTACAAAAGAAAAAGAGGAGTTAAGGGAAAGGTAAAGACCTTTAAAGCAAGGCTTGTGGCTAAGAGTTATACCCAAAAGGAAGGGATCGACTACAAGGAGATGTTCTCACCTGTAGCCATGCTTAAATTAATTCGGATTCTCTTATCCATTGTTGTTTATTATGATTATGATATATGGCAAATGGATATCAACTTTTTGAATGGTAATCTTGACAAATGCATCTTTATGGTGCAACCAGAGGGTTTAATAGAAAAGTGCCAAGAGCAAAAGGTTTGCAAGCTTAAGAGAGCTATTTATGGTCTTAAACAGGTATTGAGGTTTTGGAACATAAGATTTGATCAAACAGTTTATTCAGAATGTAGATGAACCATGTGTCCATAAAAGAATGCAAGACCAGAAGTTATATTCTTGATACTTTATGTTGATAATATCCTACTCATTGAGAATGATGTAGAAGAATTAACATCAGTAAAGGTATGGCTGGTCGAGCAATTTCAAATGAAAGATTTGGGAGAGGCTAATTATGTTCTTGGGAACCAAATAATAAGGGATAAGAAGAATAGGAAACTAACATTGTCTCAGGCTTTATACACAGATAAGATACTGACAAAATTTGCAATGTAGAATTTCAAGAAAGAACTGTTACCTTTTAGTTTTGGAATTAAGCTTCCTCGAAAGCAATCTCTTAAGATTCTTTAAGAGGAAGAAGAGATGAGATGAGATGAGATTCATTAACAACGCCTGATACGAACCTTGCCAATAGTGTGACGAAACCCAACACCGAATATAGTAAAGAACCCCAAAATTTTCCTAAAACGCAAGTTTATTGAGCCTTGACCCGATACTTATTTAGATAAGAATCAAGACTATGATTTACTCAAATGCTACAGTAAGATCCTTAAGAAAACACTTAAAAATTTAGATGATAAGTTTGGTTGTTTTGAATGCCACAAGAAATAACTTAACACTCAAATTGTTTGTTTCATTATAAGAAATGAAAGCCTTTTTATAAGCAAATACAAAGGAAAAATGTCAAAAGTTAGGCTATTAATTCTACCTAACAATTTGGCAAAACAAATTCAAAGTTTATGACTTTTAAAATCTACAAATTTCAAACATGAAAACGTAAGCAATGACGTCGAATGTGTATGATGTAAGTGATTACATCATTTTAAGATTCTTAAAATTACATAAATAGACTATAATTTTCGAACATTTTTATATTAGTCTTCTTAAACTCCGATTGAATGATGTTCACTGAGCCTAATTCTTCAAGACGTGTATCTTGAATTGTATTTGAATCACACATTTTTTTAATTAGTCCATTTAAGGTACTTTCCAATGTCTTGACTCTAACTCTTGTAATAGGTCCACTTGGCACGTTTAGCGAATCATATAGATGCTGTAATTGAGTGTTTCCAATCTTATGTCTGAGGTTCTTTTCTTGTTTACGTGATTGCACAACTTCGTTTGCATCATTCTTCCCCTCTTGAAAAGGATTTGTCCTTAAATCGTTACCTACATAAAAAGGAGATAAGTCAGAAACATTAAATGTTGTACTAACCCCATACTTGCCTGATAGTTCAAGTTTGTAGGCATTGTCATTGATGCGTTCTACTACTCGAAATGGGCCATCTCCCCTTGGTAGAAGTTTAGAACGTCTTTATTAAGGAAAACGCTCCTTCCTCATATGTAACCAAACCAAATCTCCTACTTTAAAGACAACCTCTTTGTGTCCCTTATTGGCTTGCTGGGCATATTGTTTCATTCGTTGTTCTATGTATTGCTTTGCTTTCTCATGAATTTGCTTAATGAAATCAGCTTTCTTCTTACCATTTAAATTAACGCGCTCACTCATAGGTAAAGGAGTTAAATCCAAAGGAGTTAATGGATTAAAACTATAGACAATTTTAAAAGGTGAAAACTTATTGGCAGAATTAATACAACGATTATAAGCAAATTCAACATGCGGCAAGTAATCTTCCCAAGTTTTCAAGTTCTTTTGTATGATAGAACGCAACAAGTAGACAATGTCCTATTTACTACTTCGGTTTGACCATCTGTTTGTGGGTGACAAGTAGTAGAAAATAATAATTTAATTCCCAACATTCCCTATAATGTCTTCTAAAAGTAATTTAAGAACTTTGAGTCTCGATATGAGACAATAATGTTGGGCATTTCATGCAACCTAACAACTTCCTTGAAAAACAAATCAGCTTTATGTGATGCATCATCAATTTTATGACATGTAATAAAGTGTGCCATCTTAGAAAATCTATCAACAACCACAAAAATTGAGTCTCTCCCCCTTTTTGCCCTAAGTAATCCCAAATAAAATTCATAAAAATATCGACTCAAGGTACACTAGAAATAAGAAGTGGTGTACACAATCCATGTGGTTGTTGCCTAAACTTAGCTTGCCTATAAGTAATGCATCTCGCACAAACCCTTTTTACGTCACGTTTCATGTGCGGCAAAAAGAAATGTTCATGCAATATGTGTAAAGTCTTAGTTACGCCAAAGTGACCAATCAAACCTCCACCGTGTGCTTTTCGAACAAGTAACTCACGCAAGGATGAATATAGAACACAATTTATTTTCTCGAAATAAGAAACCATCATGCAAATAGAACTTCTCACATACTCCCTTAGTGCAATTCTTAAACAAATCACAAAAATTAGAGTCTGTTACATACAACTCCTTAATGTACTCAAATCCAAGCAATTTAGCATCAAGAGTTGAAAGTAAAGCATACCTGCGTGATAGTGCATCAGCAATTACATTTTCTTTGCCTTATTTGTATTTGATCACATAAGAAAATGTCTTAATGAACTCCACCCATTTGGCATGACGTCTGCTTAATTTGTGCTGCGCCTTTAAATGTTTTAAGGATTCATGATCCATATGAATCACAAACTCTTTGGGTCAAGGTAATGCTGCCAAGTTTTTAGAGTTCGTACCAATACATATAATTCTTTATCGTAAGTGGGATAGTTTAAAACCGCGCCATTTAGTTTCTCACTAAAGTACGCAATCAGTCTTCCTTCTTGCATTAATACGCCTCTAATTCTTGTACCTGAAGCATCACACTCTATCTCAAATATTTTAGTAAAGTTAGGTAAAATAAGTAAAGGTGCATTAGTCAATTTTTCTTCGATAAATTTGAATGCCTTTTCTTGCTCTTTTCCCCACTTCAACAGAACATTCTTCTTGATGACTTTTGTTAAGGGTGCAACTATGCTACTAAAATCTCGAAGCACCAATAAAAATTGGCCAATCCATGAAAGCTTCTTACTTGATTCATCGAAGTAAGCGTTGGCCATTCTTGAATTGCCTTCACCTTCTCTTCATCGACCTCAATCCCTTTAGCACTTACAACAAAACTAAGAAACACAATCTTATTCATGCAAAATGTACATTTCTTAAAATTAGCAAATAGTCTTTTTTTCATTAAAACCTCTAAAATAAGTTTTAAATGTTCAACATGATCATTTAAGTTTTTACTATAAATTAAGATATCATCAAAATAAACTATTACGAATTTGCCAATGAAAGCAAGCAAAACATGGTTCATAAGTCTCATGAAAGTATTAGATGCATTAGTTAACCCAAAAAGCATAACTAATCATTCATACAAACCATATTTTGTTTTAAATGCAGTTTTTCACTTATCCCCTTCTTTCATCCTAATTTGATGGTATCCACTCTTAAAATCAATTTTAGAAAACACAAAAGATCCATGCAATTCATCTAACATATCATCTAATCGAGAAATGGGATGTCGATACTTTACCGTAATATTGTTGACAGCTCGACAATCAACACACATCCTCTATGTTCCATCTTTCTTAGGCACTAGTAGCACAGGATCCGCACAAGGACTTGTGCTTTCTCTAACATACCCTTTCTCCATCAGCTCATTAACTTGTCGTTGAAGTTCCTTTGTTTCATCGGGATTACTTCTATAAGCTGGTCAGTTCGTAATTGTTGCACTGGGTATAAAATCAATTTGATGTTCAATTCCTCGAATTGAAGGTAAACTAGAGGGCACCTCCTTAGGAAAGACATCCTTGAATTCCTGTAAAAGAAACATAACATTGCTCGGCAAGGATCCGGCAAAATCGTTAGTACGCAAAAAAGCCTCTTTGTACATAAGTAATATAAGGGGTTATTGTGAAAGTAAAGCTCTCTTGATCTCACTTTTTTTGCAATAAAATTGTATTTTTCCTCTTTCTCACACATCAACGTTGCAACTCTCTCATTTTTCCTCTCACTCTCTTTCACATTTTTGCCTTTCTCGTTTTCTTTTTTCTTTTCACTCGCTTTTTGCATCTTTAATTGGTCTTCGAGAACTTGTTTTGGAGTCAATGGTATAAGTGATATAAGCTGGTTTTTGATGATAAAAGAGTATCTATTGGTGAAACCGTCATGTGTTACTCATCGATCGTACTGCCATGGTTTGCCCAATAGGATGTGATAAGCGTATAAAGGAATCACGTCACAAAGGACCTCATCCTCATACTTGCCAATAGAAAATGCCACGAATACTTTTTGTTATCTTGATTTCTCCACAATTGTTTACCTATTGAAGTCGGTACGGTCGTGGATGTTTCATGGTAGGTAATGATAATTTCTCCACTAATTTGGTGCTAGCCACGTTGGTGCAACTTTCTCCATCAATTATAACGCTACAAATTTTGTTGTTGATGAAACACCAAGTATGAAACAAGTTTTCCCGCTGATCATTTTCTTCCTTAACCTGTGCGCTAAGAGCTCGTCTTGCTACTAATAATTCTCCTTCTGCAGCATATGGCCCTTCGTAGTTATCTTCAACAGATGGTATGTTTTCTATTTCGTCTTTTTCTTCTCCTTTCGACTCAATCTCCCCTTGAGCATTGATCACCATTACCCTTTTATTTAGGCATTGACTATCTATATGACCCTTGTCTTGACATTTAAAACACTTAATGTCACGATTTCTAGAAGCGGTGGATTAAATGTTACCTTCTTTTTGCGGCACAACTTGTTTAGTATCCTTAGAAGCTTCGGAATTAGACTTTATAATGCAAATATGGATACACACAAGAGCAATGATCCAATTCAGCTACCTAATGGTCTCGTTACAAGAGCAAGAATGAAGAAATTCAAAGATGCATTGAATTGGATGATTCAAGGTTTGTGAGATGATCTTGCAACAATTCAAGAGTGTAAGAAAGAGTTAAATATCAAGTTTGGACTTCAAGACAATAATCAGAGCTTGGTAACATTGACACAAGTACAAGAAGGCAAAACCTGAAGATTAAAACTTCTACGGAATTCAACTTCTCAAATTTGTATAAGGCCATATTCGAATGATGTCTCAAGGCTAAGCAAGCATGTTCAAGTCTTTTAATTGCAATTCGAATCAGATCGTCATCATCATGCAAGTTTTGGATTCCATGTGCCAGTTTGAGCTAAGTTGCTGTTCAAGCTCATTATCTATTTTAGTCTTATTTATAAACATATATTTATAGTTTTTTATGTGTTTGGGCTGTTAACGCTAATTATTAAGCCCAAATTTAGTTTATTTTATTTTAAGTTAGAATAAGTTTAATTTTGTGGCTAAGCACTCCAATTAGGGTCACTTATTTCTTATACCCTTATATATTCAGCCACATGCTCCCATGAAGGATCATTACTTTTTCGAATGAAATAATATTGAGAGTGTTTTTTCTTGTTTTGATTCTTACTTGAATTAAGGTTCTTACAATCAAAGCTAATTACTTTGAGGGTATTTATTCTAAGGTTCTATTTCACAAGTTGAAATTGGGTTGCAGACTTGGGTGAATCTGATTTAACTTTCCAAGAGGTTGCTTCCATGCGTAAAGATATTGGGTCTTAAGTTTAATATACTCAGGGTTCATATCACTTTATTAATGGAAATTCCTGCCGTTTAGGAGTTGATCTCCATGAGTTTGTAGCAGTCGTGCTTGCTCCTCTCCTAGCCATGCTTCTTCGCTTCAATTGTTGCTCAACTTTAATGGCTTGATGTACCATATCTGTCAACTCTACATAATGTTGCATTTCCATCACGTCTGCGATCTCATGATTTAACCCATGTAAGAATCTAGCCATGATAGCTTCTTTATCCTCCTCTACATTTGCTCGAATCATAGCAATCTCCATCTGTTTGTAGTATTCATCTACGCTTTTAGATCCTTGAGTCAGACGTTGCAATTTGTTAAACAACTCCCAATGGTAGTAGCTTAGAATGAAACGTCTTCTCATTATTGTCTTCATCTCGTCCCACGTTTTAACAGGATGTTCTTAATTTCTTCTCCTATCCTTCAACAATTGATCCCACCAAATAATATCATAATCAGTAAATTCAATGGTCGTAAGTTTTACCTTTTTGATCTCGGAGTAGTTGTGACAATTGAAAACTATCTCTATTTTCTTCTCCCATTCTAAATAAGCTTCAGGATCGTTTCTACCTTGAAACGGTGGAATTTTTACCTTAATACTTCCTAAATCATCATCTAACTTAAGTCTATCTAACCATGCAAATTCCTACCTTAGTTCATTGATGATTCTTCTAACTCCTAATCATTCTCAACATTACCCAATTGTATCCCTGGTTGCACTTGCCTAGGTGGTTGTCTAATGGAAGAGCTTTAATGTTGCCCTCTTGATGTCTCTTCTTCCAACCTATCCATCCTCTCATGGATTGATTTTAACTCGGCTCTCATCATCCGTCTCATCTCCCCTAATAACGCCTGCAATTATAGGTTCGGGTGGTTAGTTGTTATACCCCCCGAGGTTGAATTTTCTTCTTGATTGTAAAACATATTTAAAATCTGCAAAACAAAGTTAGAAACCTCACAAGCACTCCCTCACGTGTTTTCACTCGCTCTCGTATTTGAGCACTCAAATGTTTTCACACTCGTACACTTTTAATCAAAATTTCAGTGGCAATTTTAAGATGAGAAGCAATCAAAACAAATCACAAGATTCAATAAGCAATTCCTAAGAAATTGATTCAAGCAATGATAATATTGGATCAAGAATAAGGAATATTAGGCCAATACTACAAGAATTATGAATATAATAGATAACAACAATTCTTTTTTTTTTCTTTTTTTCTTTTTTTTACTTTGCTTCTTTTTTTTTAGGAAGTAGAAATGAAATTATGAACTCAAAATAAATTGAAGGAAGTAAAACACAAAATTCGAATTTAGACCAATCAAGGAGGAATTTGGCCACAATATTTTTCTTTTGTATTTTTTTTTTAAATTGTAATTTAAGAAGTAAAGGAACAATAAAGAGGTAAAGGATAACTTAAACTTACTTTGGAACCAAAGTTTTGATACCAAATGATACGAACCTCGCCAATAGTGTGACGAAACCCAATACCGAATATAGTAAAGAACCCCAAGATTTCCACAAGATGCAGGTTTATTGAGTCTTGACCCGATACCTATCTAGATAAGAACCAAAATTATGATTTACTCAAATGCCACACCAAAACCCTTAAGAAAACACTTAAAAATCTAGATGATAAGTTTAATTGTTTTGAACGCCACAAGAAATTAAATTTGAAGAGTTAAAGAACAAGAACTTGTAAGAAATAACTTAACACTCAAATTGCTTATTTCATTTCAAGAAACGAAAGCCTTTTTATAGTCAAATACAAAAGGAAAATGTCAAAAGTTAGGCTATCAATCCTACCAACAATTTGGCAAAATAAATTCAAACTTTATTACTTTTAAAACCTATAAATTTTAAATATGAAAATGTAAGCAATAACGTCATATATATATGATGTAAGCAATGACGTCGAATGTGTATGATGTAAGTGATTACATCATTTTAAAATTTTTAAAATTACATAAATGGACTATAATTTTCGAACATTTTCATATTAGTCTTCTTGAATGATGTTCACTGAGTCTAATTCTTCAAAACGTGTATCTTGAATTGTATTTGAATCACACATCTTTTTAATTAGTCTATTTAAGGCACTTTCCAATGTCTTGACTCCAGCTCTTGTAATCGGTCTATTCGGCACGCTTAGCGAATCATATAGATGTTGTAATTGAGTGTTTCCAATCTTATGTCTGAGATTCTTCTCTTGTTTACGTGATTGCACAACTTTATTGCATCACTAGCTATTTGAAGTATTAACTTTAAGACAAAGACAATAGTATATTATTAAGATGCACTGAACATGACCACATAGAGGTTTCAATCATTTGGTGAAAGTACCAGAATTGAATGTAAACCTTTATACTTGAGCATTATGGCATCTTTACCTGAATCTTAAGTGGGTTGTGTTCCTTTAGTACGTAGGCTATGTGAGATGAATCTTGCCAACGATATGACAAAACCCAATACTAAATATGATACCAAACCCCAAGATTTCCAACACATAAGTTTATTAAGTTTTAACCCGTTACCTGGCAAGATAAGAATCAAGAACTATAGTTGTTTGAAGGTGCCACACTAAGAATCTCAACAACCACTCAAGAATTAAGGCGATAAGTCTGATTGTTTGAATGTTACAAGAATAAACTTGATAAGTTCAAGAGTCCTTTCAAGAATGAAAGAAGAATACAATAAGACACTTTCATTAAAAAACAATGTTTTGCTTCTAAAAAATCAATGGCAGCCCCTTATATATAGGCTAATATAAAATCTAGATTAAGTTAGACTACGAATCCTAATTTAAAAAAGAATTGTAATTCCTAAATTAAATATGAAAATTATAATTTTAATCTAAATAGAAATGACGGATTATATTTAACATGAAAATAATAATCTTAAATAAATTAGGAAACTAATTTTTTGTAAAGGAAATAATCTAAACAAACAAAAGCCTAATCCTTCATATCTTACATCTTGAACCCTCTAGATGCTGAAAACGTGTAAGTCCTTAATTGGAATCTTCTAGAACCTTAATCATAGAGACTAGATTTCTTTAAAAATGATTTGGACTTATCCCGAGCCTCCACGTGTGTGCCATTTCACCAACTTGTTGAATCAGCTTATTTAACACTTCTTCAAAAATGCTTGGCTCTAAGTCTTGTAATCGGCCAAGTTGGCAAGCTTAATAGATAATGTGAATGCTGCCTTTAGGTCCCTTTAAGCCCAATGTGAGTTCTCCCTCTTGTATGCGTGGTTGTACAACTTTGTTTACATCATTATCCCTCTCTCAAAGAAGATTTGTCCTCGAATCATCACTTACATCAAAAGAAGATAAGTCAAAAATATTAATGCTCGTACTAATCTCATACTTACTTAGCTATTCAAGCTTGTACCCCTTGCCCATCACCCCTTGGAGTGAGTTTAGAACGCCTTTACTCAAGAAAATGGTCCTTCCTCATATGCAGTCAAAGCTAATCTCTTAGTTTAAAGATAACTTTCTTGCATCCCTTATTGGCTTGCTTAGTATATTGCTCCGTTCGCTGTTTTATGTGCTGCTTCGCTTTCTTATGAATCTGCTTAATAAAATTACTTTCTTTTTCCTGTTTAAGTTAACATGTTCGCTCAAACGTAAAAAA
This sequence comes from Azadirachta indica, assembly GCA_022749755.1. Classification (NCBI taxonomy): domain Eukaryota; kingdom Viridiplantae; phylum Streptophyta; class Magnoliopsida; order Sapindales; family Meliaceae; genus Azadirachta; species Azadirachta indica. Next base: position 1,023,503 of record CM040440.1, on the reverse strand, counting down.
GTTGAATTCAAAGGAGTTGTGGATTAAAACCATAGACAATCTCAAACAATGAAAACTTAGTTGCAAAATGAACACAACGATTATAAGCAAATTCAACATATGACAAGCAATCTTCTAATGTTTTCAAGTTCTTTTGTATGATAGCATATAACAAAGTAGACAAGATTCTATTCACTATTTCAGTTTGACCATCAGTTTGTGGGTGACAGGTAGTGAAAAACAATAATTTAGTTTCCAACTTTCCCCACAAAGTTTTTCAAAAGTAACTCAAGAACTTTGCTTCCCAATCAGAGACAATAGTTTTACGCATGCCATGTAATCTAGCAATCTCCTTAAAAATAAATCAGCTATATGTGATGCATAATCGGTTTTATGACATGTAATAAAGTGTGCCATCTTAGAGAACCTATCAACAACCATAAAAATGAAGTTTTCCCCCCTCTTAGTCTTGGGTAAATCCAAAACAAGATCTATAAAAACATCGACCTAAGGTGTACTAGGAATAGGAAATAGTATGTACAATCCATGTGATTGCTGCTTAAACTTAGCTTACTTTCAAGTAATGTATCTCACACAAATCCTTTCTACATCACATTTTATATATGGTCAAAAGAAATGTGCATGCAACACATCTAAGGTCTTAGCTACCCTAAGTAACCCATCAAACTACCACCATGTGCTTCCTAAACAAGTAATTTACACAAGAATGAATGTGAAATACATAATTTATTTTCTAGCAATAACAAACCATCATGCAAATAGAATTTCTCACACGTTCTCTTAGTGCAATTTTTAAACAAATCATTAAAATCAGAATCCATTGCATATAACTCCTTAATATACTCAAATACAAGCAATTTAGCATCAAAGGTTGAAAGTAAAGTATAGCTGCATGATAATGTATCGACAATTACATTTTTCTTACCTTGTTCGTATTTGATCACAAAGGAGAATATCTCAATGAACTCCATCTATTTGGCATGGTGTTTACTCAATTTGTGCTACTCTTTTAATTGCTTCAAAGATTCATGATCCGTATGAATTACAAACTCTTTCAGCCAAAGGAAGTATTGCCAAATCTCTAGAGTTCGAAACAACGCATACAATTTAATCCTTAGATTGATGTGGTCCTTAAATTGTTTGAATGTCATAAGAATAAAATTGATAAGTTCAACGGTCCTTTTAAGAATGAAAGAAGACACAACAACGCGCTCTCATTAAAAAAAAAAAAAATATTCTACCTTCTAAAAAAATAATGATAGCCCCCATATATATAGGCTAATATAAATCCTAAATTAAGTTAGACTAGGAATTCTAATTTAAGTAGGAATTGTACTTCGTAATTTAAGTTGAAAAACTGTAATTTTAATATAATTAAAAATCACAAATTCTGTTTAACGTGAAAATAACAATTCTAAATAAATTAGGAAACTAATTCTTTGTAAAGTAAATAATCTAAACAATCAAAACACAATCCTTCATGTCTTGCATCTTGAACATTCCAGAAGCTGAAAATGTGTAAGTCCTCAATTGAAATCTTTTAGAACCTTAATCATAGTGACTAGATTTCTTTGAAACTAATTTAGACTTATGTTGGGCCTCCACATGTTTGCCATTTCACCAACTTATTGAATTAGCCCATTTAACTCTTTTTTAGAAAGCTTGGCTCTAAGTCTTGTGATTGGCCTACCTGGCAAGTTTAATGGATTATGTGAATGCTACCTTTGGGTTGCTCTAAGCCCACATGTGAGTTCTCCCTCTTATATGTGTGGCTGTGTAGCTTTGTTTGTATCACTGTGGTTTTTGATTAGAATAGAAAGTGAGACCATGAGATTAACGGTCAATACCTTATCCAATTGGGATTATAAGATTTATATGCTAGTAGACACTATTTTATAGATATGGAATTCATAATTCCAAAAGAAATATAAAATACCACATTGATGGTTTTACAAGGTTTTAGTTGGAAAAATGTTGGTCGAATGTTTAGCAAAGGAGTTCACTAAATTCAGATTTATTTTAATAAATATTAATCCAATTAAATAGTGTAAAATTGGGATCAAGGAAAGGTAAAATGGTAAATTACAACTAATTCCAATTACTGGTATTCAAAGAAGGGTAGTTATGCTAACTTGTTTAATGAAGACCAAGGTGCTGGCCAAATAGTTCAAGTTAACATTCCCAAATATTTTCAAGATCCTTTATAAGGAATTGATGGTCTAATGACTAATGTAAGGACAAAGAGGATAAAAGAGGCTTTATAAGGTTTAATCATAGAAGTGCATGATAAAAAGACTATTGTAGAAGATTTTAAGGCTGTTCTATAAGTTTCCAAAGTTTCGTCAAATATAATCACGTATCTTTATGTGTAAGAAAAAGATTGAAATAGTTTTGTGCTACTAATTCCTAATGCTACATAGATGATTTGGGCTTTTGAAAATTCTTTATTTTATAGAAAATTAGTTTCCTAATTTGTTTAGGATTGTTATTTTTTATGTTTTTTAATTATGTTAAGATTATAATTTTTTCTTTAATTTAAGATTTCTATTCTTACTTAATTTTAGAATGATGTTTACATGCATATATAACGGCAACAACTATGTAAAACAAATTATCATCACATCATTAATAATATTGAGATATTTTCAGCAAGTATAGCTTTGCCTTCTTGTATTCTTGATAAAATACAATATCTTAACTTATTAAATGAGTGATCAACCTTTGTGGCGTATTTAAAATAAAAATTTTAAGGATTTATTTTGTTAAATTCTAATAAAATCATCTACAACTTATTTTTTAGTTCGTGGGGCATGCATAACATTTGATTCAAGAGTTATTAGAGCAGGTTATTTTGTGAGTTCTTATCATTTGGTATCAGAACTTTGACTCTAAAAACAAGTTAGTTATCCTTTACTTATCTTTGTTTTGTGTTTTTTTATTTTTATTTTTGTGCTATTCTTGTGTTGTCTTTCCATAACTTTCTTGAAATTTTTTTCATTCGGCTTCTTTGTGTTTTGAATAGATTCAATTTCTCCTTGTGTGTTTAGCTTTGTGGAAAAAAGAAAAAAAAAAGAAGTGAGATTGAAAAGAACATCCAATTCAAAAAAAAAAAGGAAGAAAAAACAAAAAAATAGAGTTAGATTGCATTGTTTGATAGGTGTGCAATCTATTTTGTGCTATTTATTAAGATTGTAGATATGATTTTAATCTTTTTCCCAGTATAAAAGAGATTTCTTCAATCGCAATATCATATTTTTATTTAAATAAGTCATAACAAGATCTCCTTTCTTTTTTTGGATTTGACTAGTTGACTAATTCAAAGTCAGTTATGTATATTTCTTTTCAAATTAGGTTTTCTTTTTCTTAAATAGTAATCTTACTATATTAACTAGTATTAATCTTATTAAATAAGGATTGTTGTGTTTAAATTAATTTAATTTCGTGCTCTATATTTTATTTATCCTATTCGAGTTCAATTGTGCACTTGTGTCTTTTAGCTTTGCTTTTAAATTCATTGCATTTTAGTGATTTGTTTTACATGTTTTTTTTTTGCTTCCTTTTTAAAGTTTTTTTATTTTCTTGGCTCTTTTAATTTTTTTCTCGTTGTTGTTTACCTCAACTAAATCTTTAACGTTTTAATTTTGAGATTTGCCACCATCCAACCAATTGCTCCTTGAGATTTGTTGATCTTGATTCTTTAAAAACATAAAGGGGGCTGGCTTGAGTAGCAAAAGATAAGAGTGCTGAGACCATCATCAAATTAGTGTGAAACACGAGTGATAACAATCTAATTTGTGTGTAAACACTTGAAGCAGTGTGAGAGGAATAAATTTATTTAATTTATAACAAGTTTTGCAGGTTATAAACATGAGTAGTGAAGGAGAACCATAAAATGTTGACATGAAAATATTCATAAAGGCTGTTAATGAACAATTTAGAAAGTAAAATACTAGGTTGGATGAATTACAATCTCTATCTATGTCTAAAACCACTAGAAGAATTGTGTTTGAGGAGGAAGGGGAAGATGATTCAGATTTGGAGAATCAAATAATAAAAAAGGCAAGAAAGCTGTTTCCAAAAGAGATAGGAATTTGGGCAGCATAAAGATGAAGATTCACTTTTCAAGGAAAGAATGATCCTGAACTATACTTAAAGTAGTAAAGAAAGGTTGAACACGTATTTGATTGCCATAATTGAGGAAAAAAAGTTAAAACTAGCAGCTGTAGAGTTCACATATGCAAGTATATAGTGGGATCAATTGGTGATCAATAGGTGTAGAAATGGAGAGAGGTAAATTCGGTTATGGCAAGAGATGAAATTAGTAATGCGCAAGAGATTTATACCTAGCCATTACTATAGAGATTTGCATAGAAAGTTACAATGGTTGGTTCAAGATTCCATGAGGATAGAGAACTGTTACAAGGAGATGGAGAAAGCCATGATTAGAGCAAACATAAAGGAAGACCGAGAAGCAACAATGGCAAGATTTATTGGCAGCTTGAACATAGAGATTGTTGATGTGGTTGATTTTCAGCACTATGTAGAGATGGAAGAGCTATTGCACAAAGCCATTAAAGTGGAGAAGAAAATCAAATCAAAAGGGTTTAGGTCTGGTTGGGCTTCTAGTTCTTCATGAAAATCTAATTGGAAGCACAACAAAGCTGCCTTAGAAACAAAAAAAGAAGCAAAGCAAAACGTTTCGATTGCTGTTCTTAAAGGTAAAATTGAAACTAAAACTTCTTCTAATTCACGAGATCTTAAGTGTTTTAGGTGCTAAGGATTCGGGCATATTGCTTCTCAATGCCCAAATAAAAGAGTTATAATTATATTGGAGAATGGAGAAATAGAAAGTGCTAGCTCAAGTGAGGATGAGATGCCACCATTAGAGAATTGTTCTGATGTTGAAGTAGAAGAACCTGTGCATGGTGATTTGCTGGTTATAAGGAGAGCCCTAAGTATGCATAGCCTAAGGATGATGTTAATGAGGAGCAACATGAGCATATTTTTCACACAAGATGCCATGTGAAGGATAAGGCGTGTACTATGATCATTGATAGTGGAAGTTATACTAATGTTGTTGGTACTTTGCTGGTAGATAAGTTAAATTTGCATACCATAAAGCATCCTAAACCGTACAAATTGTAATAGCTGAATGAATGTAGAGAAGTAAGGGTAACCAAGTAAGTTCTAATTTCCTTTTCAATTTGTAAGTATGAGGATGGGGTTCTATGTGATGTGGCACCAATGCATGTTAGTCATATATTGCTTGGTTGATTATGACAGTTTGATCGAAAGGTTACACATGATGGGTATAAAAATCGTTATTCTTTTGTAATGAATAACTGAATTGTTGTACTAACCCCTCTCAAACCTTTGCAAGCTTATGAAGATCATATTAGAATAACAAGAGAACGTAAAATGAGAGAAGAAAAAATGTGTGAGCAAGAGGGAAAAAAAAGGAAAGAAAGTGAACAAGGAAAAAGAAAGAGAGCAAGTGAAACCGAGAGAAAAAGTGCAAGTGGAAAGAGTGAGGCCGAAAGGAAAATTGGAGAAAAGTGTGCAAAAAGGAGAGAAAAGTAAGGGAATCAATGTATTTGCTAAAAAAAATGAGGTTAAGAGTGTTATGATTGCAAGGCAGTAACTACTTATACTTATGTACAAGAATGTTTACTTTTCTATCAATGACCTTAACCCCTTTTTACCTAGTGTTGATGTCTTTATTACAGGAGTTTGCAGATTTATTTCCCGAGGAGATTCCCTATGGATTACCTCTCTTTAGAGGTATTGAGCATTAAATAGACTTCATACGCAGTTTCGCCATACCAAATTGACCTGCTTATAGAGTTAATCGCGAGAAAACAAAGGAGATACAAAGGCAAGTGGATGAGTTAATGCAAAAGGGTTTTGTAAAGGAGAGTTTTAGCCCATGTTCGGTTTTTGTCATCGTAGTTCTAAAGAAAGATGGAATATGGCATATGTGTGTGGATTGTCAAGCCATTAACAAAATAATGGTTAAGTATAGACATCCTATGTCACACCCCGACCCCGATGGTTGAGGAGTGATCTATCGTATACATAATATAACAGTTAATACATATGACTAAGAAATCTATCCAAAAAATCATAACTTCATGAGCAATTTATGAAGTCAAATGATCTTTAAGTTTAGCTTCCAAAACATGAAAACGATGAACTAATAAACTAAACATAAATTCAACACCCTAAAATCTTGGGAACCAAAGGACACCAGAAGCTTTGCCAAATCTACTATGCTCACACGATCACTTATCTAGGAATCACAGTAAATTATAATGAGTATTAACTCAGTAAGTATACTAGTTTTTCATATACGAAAATACATACATATAATGCATGAGCATGGCATGCAACATAACAAAAAAAAAACATTGTTTGTTCTCAAAGAATGCATAGAACAAATCACTTTCAACTTATGCATAACATAAATTTACTTTCAAACTTTTATTCATATATAGTTAGGAATATCTTCATTCAATTACTACTTAGTATGACTTTACATATCACATATTACATATTGAGCCTAAGTCACTCGTCTATGACTTACCGTATATGGGGTATCGCAAGTGGGTACAAAATTTCTCACATAAGGAACACTCATGCCCGAAGGTAAGAGCCACATTCTCGCCCTGATCATCGACAAGTCCTCCCACATGCACAAATCCATCGACGCACGAATGCGAAGACTCACAAGACCCAGGGGTACCCAAGGCCTCTCCCATGTCATACGGAACACATAACATATATCACATTTACCAAACCCAAAGGAATGGCCACACATATTAAAAGGCTCCACAAATACTTATAATTGCCTACTAAGAAAGTAATGAACTTGGATACCCTTAAAAATACAAAGTCTTACTTTTATAAACATTTTCTTATAAAATCACTTTCTCATTTCTCAAAAGCGTGATACATGAGTTCATGCTAATGCAATGCTCAATTACTTATGCACAATCACATAAAAAAATATGTTAACATATACTTGTAAGAAATTGATACCTTCATAAATAATTCAGAACACTTGTAAACATAGTCACATATAAATATATATATATTCATTGTGATCCTAGTTAGAAAGTCTAGTATACTTACCTTTTGATGCTCCAAGCAAATGGAAATCACTCTAATCCTAAAATCAAGGAATAATTCTCATAAGTCTCAAAACCAAAAGTATAGAACACTTATTATTTGCAAAACTTAGTCACTTGCCTCTAGTATGTTTATTGAATATACCTAGGTCCCTGGTTTTTAATAAATTAACCACCTAACTAATGGATATGAAACTTTGTAGAAATCACCTAGACACATACAGACACAGTAAAATTTTGGGAATAAAATACACTTCGAAGCTATTTTAAATAATTTCTATTTTGGGCTTCTCAGATTCTGTCAATCACATCTTTCAGTGAGATAGCTCAATTTGAAAATTAATAATAAATCCACTACTTGGAATTAGCCCATGAAATTTTAATATGTTATAATAAACATGGCAATAAACCGTTATCTGAATTTTCACAATTTTTTGAGATTGTTTGGTTAACCCAGAAAATTTTAACATTTAGGAATTATGCAGGAATTAATATTTTCCAGCATCTCAGGGTCAGATTCAAAAATTCATATAAAATCGAAAACATAATATTTTTGAATAAAGTAAAATTGATCATGACCCTTAAGATGTCTAGTTTACTTGGTTAAAACAGTTTGTCAATTACACAAGATATGAATTTATAAAATTCTTGCATCGAGCCACTATCTAAAGTCTAGATTTTTGCAAAAGTTTTCCTTGTTATCAATATTTAGTCCTACAAATTCTTTAATCAGTTCCATCACCAAAATTCAAGCTTATAAACTATAATTGACCTATGTCTTCAATCTTCTCATGAGATTCTTAAGTAAAATATGTATCTTTACTTCAGATTAATAACATAAAACATAATAAAAGTTCAAGGGATTATTGGATTACCTTGATTATTCTCAACTTCTTTCAAAAACACTAAGTCTCTTAAACTCTTATCTTCTTCTCTTGAAAGCTTTACTAATTTGATGCCTAAGCTTTAGTGAGGAGAGTTATTTATAGTTGAAGCCAATCATCATAGGTCATTGATTTGGTTGTTATACCTAACACTTAACCAAATTTCAACTATCTATTTTAGTAATTGAAACCAATCATTCTAGATCATTGATTTTGTTGTTATACCTAACACCTAACCAAATCTTAACCATTCATTTTAATATATGAAACCAATCATCCTAAATCATTGATTTGGTTGTTACACCTAACACTTAATCAAATCTCAACCATCCATTTTAGTAGTTGGTCTCCTTAAAAAAAGGGGTTAAGGAAGTTGGATTTTCATGATCTTTTCTCTTTCTAAAACCTTAATACTTAAGGTTAAACTTGCATTTTGGGTCTTATTAAGTAAGCTCATACTTAATGTTATATTCACCCATATAACTTAATAAGCTCATACTTAATATTATATTCACCCATATAACACTTCTAAAATACTTATAAAGCCTACAAAACCAAGAATCAATTAATTTATCTAAGTATTAGCATACAATATACATGCATAGGTAAATAAATGTCATATTATTGAGTATGGATGGCAAAATTCTCTGTGGGGCCCCAAACCCATGGGGATCCACCCCCAACGGGAAAAAATTCAGATAAATTTACAGGGAATGGGGCGGGGACGGGGAGAAATTAATCCCCAATTTATTAACGGGACAGGGATTGGTTTACCTCTCCCCACCCCATTCCCCATTAAAACATAATATAAATATATTATAGTTTACAAATTAAATTTTATATATGTAAATATAATTTTATATTATAATTTTTAAAATTATATATTATAATTAAATATAATTAATAATAAAAAATTATGAAGTCATAAATTAATGTTATAAAAAATAGAATATATAAATAAAAAGTAAAAAATTAAAAATTAAAAAGATCTTATATTGTGTTTTTAATAATATATTAATAATATTTTTTTTATTTAAGTTAATTACATTCTTATATTATTAAAATTAATTTATAAAAATAATATAAAATAGGGAATTGATATGGGGATAGGGAACTCATTCCCCGTGTGGGGATTCTCCATCTCCATCCCATTAAATTTAGTGGGAAATGGAATGAGGAATAGAGGTTAAAATAGAAAACGGGGTGGGGAATGGGGCATGCCTCCCTACCCCCACCCTGCCCCATTGCCATCCCTATTATTGAGGGGTGTTACATCCTATCCCTAAATTAGATGATATGCTTAATGAATTGTATGGCTTTTGTTTGTTTCCTAAAATTGATTTAAAGAATGACTATTATCAAATTTGCATGAAAGAGGGATATGAATGGAAGATAACATTTAAAACTAAATATGGATTGTATGAGTGGTTAATAATGCCTTTTGGTTTAACTAATGTACCTAATACATTCATGACGTTAATGAATCATGTCCTACGTGCTTTCATAGGGAAATTTGTGGTAGTTTACTTTGATGATATTTTAGTTTATAGCAAAAATTTGTAGCTTGCTATTATTCAAAAAAACTTAAAATAATGGGAGAAGCGTCTGCCACATATTGAGTTTGCATATAATAGGTCTGTTCATTCTATTACTTCTTTTTCACTTTTTGAAATTGTTTTTGGCTTTAATCATTTAACTTCTATGGATATTTTATCTTTTCCTATTAATGAACATGTTAATCTTGACGGTAAGAAAAAGATAGATTTTGTGAAAGATTTACATGCTAAAGTTCAGGCTAACATTGAAAGGAAGAATGAGCAATATGCTAAGCAAGCTAATAAGGAGCGTTTGAAGGTTATTTTTCAACCTGGAGATTGGTTTTGGGTGCATATGCGTAAAGAGAGATTTCCTACACAAAGGAAATCGAAATTACAGCCTAGAGGAGATGGACATTTTCAAGTTTTGGAGAGAATCAATAATAACGCTTACAAACTAAATTTACCAGACAACTATGGTAATGTAAGTGCGACTTTTAATGTTACTGATTTATCTTTATTTGATGTAGGTGATTCGAGAACGAATTCTTTCAAGGAGGGAGGGAATAATGGAGATCGAGGTGCTGGCCAAATGGTTCAAGCTAATATTCTCAAATATTTTCAAGATCTTTTACTAGGAATCAATGTTCCAATGATTAAGGCAAAGACCAAGAGGATGAAAAAGCTTTTACAAGGCTTAATCATGGAAATGCATGACAAAAAAGTTATTCTAAAAAATTCTAAACTGTTTTAGAAGTTTTCAAAATTTCGACAAAGATAATCATGTATCTTTATGTGAAAGAAGAAGATTAAAATAGTCTTGTGCTACTAATTCCTCATGCCACATGAATAATATGGGTTTTTGAAGATTCCTTATTTTATATAGAATTAGTTTCCTAATTTGTTTAAGATTATTATTTTTTATGTTTTTTAATTAGGTTAGGATTATAATTTTTTCTTTAATTTAGGATTTCTATTCCTAATTAACTTAAGATTTCTATTCTTATTTAATTTTAAAATGATATTTACTTGCCTATATAAAGGCAGCAACTATGTAAAACAAATTATCATTACATCATTAATAATATGGAAATATTTTTAGCAATTATAATTTTGCCTTTTTGTGTTCGTGGTAGAATATAATATCTTAACTTATCAAAAAAGTAATCAACTTTTGTGACATCTTCAAGATTGGAATTTTAAGGATTTATTTCCTTAAATTCTAAACTGATTATCTACAACTTATTTTCAAATTCATGGGGTGCGTATAACATCTGATTCAAGAGTTTTTAGAGCAAGTCATCTAGTGGATTCTTATCACTATTGCTCAATGAATAGAGCTTTAAGATATAATTTAATTAGATTAAATTATAAAGATTTTTGTAAAGAATATTCAATTCAAGAGTGCAACTTTGGATTTTTAGTGAAATAGGCCAAAGTTAATAGACAAAGTACACTACAATTATGAAATAATTGCATACAGGGCAAACTCTATCGGAGATTGTTAATTGAATATATTCATCAAGGTCTCTTGAATAGTTACAATTTTGTAAGCTAAAATAAGTAGAATCAAAGAGAAAATATATATTTAATTTAATTGAGTCAATTGGAGAATAAATCCTACACAGAAAATTAAATAGATTAGGTAAATTATTAAATTAATAAATATTAATTTATAATTAGACCTATTATGGGCCAACTATTCAATTAATAAGATTAATTAATGAGTTTGTTATTCAATTAACAAGATTAATTAAATAAGTGAATTTAAGTTAAATTAGATTAATTTAAGCTAAAAAGCTTGAGTCCAACTCATATTAGAGTTATGATTTGGTAGAATACTATAAAAAAGAAGCTAAAATGAATTAAAAAAAAAAAAACACACTAGTCAATTCTGGCTTCCTATGTTCTTTCTAAGAGTTCTTTTTCTTTAATTATATTTTACAATTGATGCTCACATATCAAGTTCTTGCACAAAAAAGCAGACATACTTAAAAATTTAAGTTAGTGAGAAGGCACGAAGATCTAATATTTTTTTGAAAACTATACCTGCGAGATCTTATTCCTAAAGATGCTTCCGCTATGGATTTGATCCATATACATCCTTTCGGGTTTCAACACACTTTTCCTTTACTATTTCAGAAATGCCTTCGAGACCCCTATTTTTAGCTCCGTCTCCGTTAACAAAGCAACTTTAGGGGCAAAAATGTATTTGAATACGGATAAAGTGTAAAATGATAGTAATGGTGATGTAAGTCAGAACTAATTCCTAATGTAATGTCGAAAAAGGAAGTACTTTTTCTTCTTTTTTTTTTTTTTCTAAGAAATAAATAACACAGACTCTTTGTCATTCTGGTATGCTTCAACTTAGCTCCAGAAAACCCCACATCTGATGCCCAATTATGACCTGTTAAAGTGTGGTAGAAAGCTTACATTGTACGCCATGGAAAGCTTTTGTGAAGATGAAGATTCTGCAACAATGAGAACGGAGAAAGCATCAGCAGCACACAACCATATTTGATGCTAAGTCATCGCAATCGGCATGGTTAAGTGGGAACACGAGTTGTAGAGAAGGGAAAATATGAGTTTGGGTTAGATAGAATATGGGTTTGTTTGGAGTGGAAAATGAATGTTGTTTGTTTTTGTTAAAACTGGGTATGGTATAGAATGTGTGTGAAAAAATGGCTATGGTGGGAGGCGGAGGAGGTAGCGGCTCCGGCGAAAATTCGGGCGAGGAGGGTATAATTTCAGCAGGATTCATGAGAATGGAAATAGAAATAGAGGACGATCAGCAACTCATGTTCATGGAGTTGACTAATAGAGAGAATACAATTTTTAATAAATTAAAAATGTTTATATAATAAAATAAAATATTTTCTTCTCTTATTTTATATATATTTATATTTTTAAATATATTTATATATGTATGTATTAATGTTCGTTTGATTTTGTTAATGTTGAATTATTATTGTTAACAATCTAATATGAAGTATATGCAAACTGAAGATTCACCTAGTTTTCTTGTTGATGGAGGGTATAATGGGAATAAAATATTACTAATTATGCATTAATTAAGGAATTATTTACAAATTAGATATAGTTCAAGTTTTTAGTTTAAGAAAATAATTTTATATTGACTGGAGATTGATCCAAAGAGGTAAAAAAAAAAAAATACTATTAATCAGCTCAGAAAGAGAAGAGAGAATAAAAAAAATGGTTATAGATTATAATATAAAATAGTTTTTTTAATATTATAATTTAAATTAAATTTTTATCAATTATAACATGAGTGAATTTAAATATTAAATTTTTTATTTGAAATTAAGAGAATTTAGGTACTGAAATTAAACTAATCAACACTCAATAAACATAATTATATATACATAACATTTGCATAAATCATGTTCACGTGGAATATATTTATGTTATATACACAAGATTATTTTAATCATATATTTTAAAGAGTTGATTGTAAATTCTATATCACACATGTTATATTTTAAATTTTAACAAGCCTAGTACTTGAAATATTATAGAAAAACATTTAATGGTGATATTTTTATTGGTTTTTTCTTGTTTAGCCATAGATTTTATATTATTTTTATACAAATTTATAGATATATTGTTAGTTGTGAGAGATAGATTTTATGATCTGCTGATGGTGAGAGAAAAGAAGTTTGCATTTGTTGATGTTGGACAAAAGGTGCTGCTTTTTATATATACGACGGCCATTTTTTTAAAACCGTTGGGAAATAGTTGTTGGAGTGCTCTTTTTACCCTTCTTATTACTGCTGTATTATTGAGTTTTGATACTATGCACATAAAAGAAAAATTAAAAATGGCCTAATTTTATCTTTTTAATCATTGTAATTATAGTAAAATTAGTATTTTTAATTTTCAAAAAAATAAGTATTTGACATGTATTTTGCAATTTAGGGGCCCACATGTCAGCATTAGAGGGTATAAAAAATAATTGCTCCTTAAAGTTACTTATCTAACAGAGATAGAACTAATAGTAGGGGTCCTTAGGACATTTCTAAAACAGTGAGGGCAAGTGACTATTTATCCCAAACTCTAGGGGAGTGAAAGGTATTTTTCCTTTAAAGAGATCAACAAAATGATAAAAATAACTAAAAGATTACAAAATTTAATAATCTAAAGACATGGAGCCTATATAACAGTAATTTTTTGTGATTTGGTGAAAAAATTTAAAATAAATTGAGAAATAATTATTTTGTTGTTATATAAAGTAAGTGTCTATAGAAATAATTAATTTGTAAAGTAAATATATAATTATTTTCTTTTTGTTTTAAATAAAAATATTAAAGAAATAATTATTATGCAAGTCAATAATTATTTTATTTTTATGTAAAATAAGTATTTATAGAAATAATTATTATGTAAGTTAATATATAATTATTTTCTTTTTGTGTTAAGTAAATATTTAGTGAAATAATTATTATGAAAAGTAAATAATAATTTTATTTGTATGCTAAGTAAGTATTTATAGAAATAATTATTATGTAAAATAAATATATAATAATTTTGTTTTTATATAAGGTAAATATTTATAAAAAAATATATTTAAATAAATATTGGTGGGCCCGAGCATATGTAAATATTGGTGTGTGGGCCCGGTCACATATAAATATTGGTTGACGTGATGGCATTTTGCTATTTTACCCCTAAAATTTGAATTTTTCTGTCATCTTAATTAATAGAAGGATGTAACGAAATATTTTTGAAATTTTAGGAACGTAATAGACAATTCATTGAAATTTGAGGGGTGTTCAGGATATTTTTCTTATATAAAATAATGAACATATCAATGACTTAATATCATTGATTCATTAAACAAGGATCTAGATGATAATGTTATGACAATATGTTGTTCTTTAATATTTTATTAATCATTAGGGATCTCTCCAATATTATTCCACCTTTAATCTCAAAAAAATTTTAAAATGAAAGACTTGGCTTTGATAGCCCGGATTGAAGCCTGTGTTTCACTAGAAATATCAAAAATCCTGGTCAGGCCCGAGTTTTACAGAAATACTTGGGTTAGACCCAGGCTTCGGCCCGGGTGTTTTGTAAAACCATGGTTGTCGTGGATTCTGGATTTGAGATTGATTTTTATGAGTTTCAAAATTGATTTGGTTATATAGTGTGGTTACGAGTCTGATTTGCTTAATTGTCGAGGATTTAAATTGAAATGTGAACTTTTTAGTTTCATTTGATTTGCTTTATTTATGAGTTGTGATATGTTGCAATTAAATTGATGAGGCTCTTAGGAATAAGTTTATGAGAAGCTATTGATGAAGATGAATGGTGTGTATATTCACGATTCACCATTTTTTTTCCAGAAAGTTGCTATCTATTCTTGGGAAAGTATTTCAGTTTCATATAAATTGCTGGAATTAGTAAGAATTTCAGTTCATACAAATTTATGGAATTAGGACAGAAATGTAGTTTGTGTAAATCTCCTAAAAGGAGTAACGTTAGAAACACTTAAAATTTAGAAACGAGAGAGAGAGAGAGATAATAATGAAAATTAAAAGAGAGAACTTTTAAATTATAAAAATATTTTATTTGTGGATATTTACTAGAAAAAACGATAAATATGAGATTAATTTATTGGTTAAAAAATGAGTAAAGAATACCATAAGAAAGGGTAAGGTATTTACCCCTTTTGTTCATAAGAGAAAAGATTTGAATCCTCACGATTGTATTATAGTAGATTTCTTGTGAATTAAGGGCAAAATTTGTCCAAATTAAGCATTGACTTGCGTAGGTGGTGTCAAACTTACAATAATGTCGACTTCCAATTTCTCATAAATTTTGATCTAAATAATATGATAGGGGCAAAAAGTACTTTTATTAGTTCATTATACTTAATGGCTGAATTTAATGGAAATAGCCAATAGTAGGGATGTGATGATGACTTGCAATAAATCAAGTTAGATTTGAAAATTGTCAATATATGAAAGGAATATGTTTGAAAGTAATCTTAAATTTGTTTTTATCCAACATAAATTTACCTACAAAATATGAAATAATTAACAATTGTGCTTCTCAAAATTAAGCGTAAGCATACAGTTCTGAATATAGGCCTAGTTTCAGATTGTTAAAGTATTATTGATACTTAAGAATAGACTATAGGTCCATACCTAAGTACAATATGCAATAACATTGTTTTTACCAATCAACATATGTAAGATTCAAGGCTATACTGCCAATCATCCTTTGGTAGGGGTGGTTGGTACCCATGCCCTCTAAATGAATGATAAGGGGCCAATTTCTCCCAATATGTAGGAAAAGCTAATTTTTCTCCTAAAATGGTAGAGGTAGATTTTACCCAATTAGGTGCGATTTATGAGCAGCACAAATAATGTAGATTTCATATAATTTGATACAAATTTTTAGGCAATGTTAGCCTAGATTTAATCAACACCCTTTATTTTTAGTAGATTTTCGATGTAATTGATAAATCAATTTTTGTCTTAGCATTTTGTTATGTTTTTGTTTCTTATTCATGTATTTTATTTTAAAATTTTATTACTTGAGTTTCTGTTTATTACTTGTAAAAAATATTGGAGGAAACCCAGAAACAAGCCTAAGAGATGAAAGGCCTATAGTTGCTAAACATAGAATTAAAGGAATTATGGAAATTGAGTAGAAAACTTTTCTGCTTGAATTTCTTTAAACAACTTTCAGTATTTCAAGCATAACTTTTGATAGAGAACTTCAAAAAGGATGATCTTGATGTTTACAAAAGCTAAGAGAAAGCCCTACAATGTTTATGTTGAAGATTTTCCTAAGAACGACCATCTTAAAAGAGAAAATTGAGCATTAATTCAGAGGTTGAAAGCTATCTATTTTTAGAATGAGTACATAATGTCATTGATTACATCGATGAGTACATGATGTTATTATTTTCATCAATACATGCATGATGTCATTGCTTACACCTTTTGAGAGTTAAGTAGAGAATGCTATAAAATACCCCTTAGTTTGAACTTTAAGAAAAGGAGAAATAATCTAAAGATTTAAGAATCCAATCTTCACTACAAGAACTCTTAAGTTTCTCACCATTGAAGGGAGTATTGTTGGAGAGAAGAGGAGGATATTCTTGCTGAGTAGAATTATCATCTTTTGTCTAGTAATCTTCACCAAAAGATTAAGGAGGAGATCAATCATCTTCAGAACCTATGGTGAACCTTAAAAAATAAAAGCTTTCTTTGTAAGTTTGTTTATATTTCAATATGTTTATAACTTTCATAATTAGATTTATAGCCTTGAATTTAATAATAGAAGTGTAAATAAATTGTGGGAGTTTGGCTTTGCTATTAAAATGATATTGAATATTTTGTGAAATGTATTTAACTAGAGTTTGAGATTATTTCTTATTTATTGATCTGTATAATTTTGATTATGAATTGTGGACTTGCTATCTATTATTTGTGATTAAAATTAGTTGAGAATTAAGGTGTTAGAAATATCATCTTTCTTTACTTAAGCTCTCTTGAACAAGTATTTAAATTAAATCTATTGATTTGGTTTGATTTAAATGGTTTAACTGATTTCTTTATATCAATATAGTTATTTAAGTAGAAGTTTCATATCAAGAATATATTTAATTAATTGTAGGTGAGAATTACTATGATCATTAGAATTCTCTAGTTTAGTAGAAAAACCAATAATTTAAATTGCTTTATATTTGTTTAATTCAATTAATATTTTAATATTAGATTAGATAGCTAGCTAACTCTTATTTAATTTCATTGAATTCAATACAATTTCATTGTTTTCAAAATTCTTCTAATTTAGCTATTTAATCACTTTATCTCAAATAACCTGAAATTGACATTTGATTACATTAGAGTATTTATAATTTTATGTTTTACTTAATTTATAAGTAATTAAGAGGAAATAATAAGAATTTAAACTACTACAATTCCTCAAGAAATCGACCTCGAGGTGAACTTATCATTAGTTATTAATAATTCGTACACTTGCGAACATTTAAAATTTACACATCAGTAAGGTCAGTAACATGTCATTTGCAATATTTAAAAAGACGAAGAAGAAGAAGAAGAAAAGATTCAAGGCTAAATTTTGAGATTGAATTGTAAGTTGTGCTATACAAAATATGAGTAGGCTTTGGTGAGTTCCAGTTGCATAAAAATTTCTAATAGTTCTATACGAGAATCTTAAAATATTGAGAATTTTCGCTCAATTCAGCTAATTTAAAAAAATTTAGTCAAAACAATAAGTCCAAAAATATTGTGGCAATTTATTGAGAACCTTTATTTTATAAGGAATTTTCTTTTTGATCAAAGATAACAGCTTTTCAAAAGGAAAACTTTTATTTTGTTAAATTTCTTTTAATTTATCTAAAACAGGAGTCGTTTCTTTACATTGTAACTACCTACTCTATTTTATTAAGATATATGAAAGAAACTTTATTTTCCTTGTAAATATTACTATTATTTTATAAGGAATATCCAAAATAAATAGATAAATAAAGAGTATAAGTTTCTTTCAGGTACGTAAACATCCCACAATACGTCAATATCCGATAAATAACTCGCCTTTTGCTTGTGACCCAATTGACACCTAGAGCCAGAAACTCCAATTTCTCGGCCAAATATTGGTAAAATCCTAAAGATAATAATTTTGAGGCTGTCAGTTGTTCAAGCTATTTTGATTACACATTCAGCTTATTAGCACAAATGAACAATTCAACGCCCCATCGTCATTCTCGGTGGTCACCGTCTCTTAACATTTCCGTGTGTTTCATGATCACTATTTGCTAGACTGGCACATCGACTCCTATTCAAGGCTTGTATATAACACAGTTACAGCTCTTCACAGTCTCATACAAAGTTTGAACACCACCTCTCTTGGGCTCAAGGGGACAAAGAGGAGTGGTGGCCCTCATTCCCAATCTCAGAAATTGGGTGATGTTGCTTGCAGCCAGATCGTTTAGTGTGATTCGTAGCAAATATAAAAAGAGCACCAGCTTAACATTCTATTGAAGGTGAAGAACTGCACAGGCGGGTGAACCTAAACACTTTACACATGAATAAATATCATGCCCAATTACAGTATTCATATATTTTTGTTGCAAGTAATCATAACTAAACAGTAATTAAAGATTATTAATTGCAAAACGTTAGGTAAGGTGATAAAGTATGCAGCAATCTACAAGGAAAATTTACGGAAAAAGAAGTTGCAGCGATTGTGCACACGAGAGGAAACTACCTTATCTGAGTTAACTCAAGTGGTAAACTCACCTTTTGGTTGGTGCTCGTACGGGGGTTTGAGCCATCGCTCTCTCCAATCATTTGTAGCAGGCAGAAGTGGGCATAGACTTCCAGACATTGCTATCATAGTACCATTACTTTTCTGCTAGCACATCAAAATACAAGCCCAACTGCATGTTTGGGATTGTTGTAATAAAGACATAACTAAAGGTTTTTGGTTAACACCTCAGTTTTGCTTGGTAGCTAATATATGATTCAGCATTTCCGTTCTTATGTTCCAATATGTTCCCAAATTGCAGACTTAACACACAACTGGATGCTAATTTCTAGAATACATGTTTACTATAAAGGTAAAGCAACAAATTTTTCACATCCATGGAATGTAACTCAGAAATATTTATATCAAAACATTTCCTTAAGTAATATTTGATACAAAATGAATTTCTATCTATAAGTATATCAACATATTCCTATGAAGAATTTTGTAAGACACTCGAAACATAATGATTGTCAATAAAGTATCCGAAAATATACAGAAGGAAAGAGAAGAGCGAGCAAAAATGCACTTGTAAAAGAGATTTCTTTCATCACTTTAATGTGTGGTTGGCATCAACTTAGTGCTTTTGATATGTTTCCACCGCCAATCTGCAAACCACAAAAAATTTGAATATCTAAGACTCTGCTGGTTGATCCTGGGATACATCTTCCTCTTCCTTGTTACTCACAGATACAATATCCTCTTCTTCGTTGCTCTCAGATATATCATCATTCTTTTGACTAAGTTTCAAACATACAGGGCGGCCCATCAACTCCTGACAGAGGAAGACTAAAAGGCTCAAACAATTCTGCATCTGATCAGACATAAATTGAAATGCAGTAACATGCATATGACAATCTAATTTTTTTTTTCCTTAAAAAAATTAAATGGCAAAGAGTACATAGCAATAAATTACATATGCATAAATATCATCCATGCAGGCATGGCTACCTAAAATTAATAGACCACAAAAAAACACAAACACAAATGACAGCTGAAAATACATATGCACAACTCTAATCCAAAAAAACTTCTTCCACATAAATCATTGCTTCATACAGTGATATTAAATTATTACAATGAGGTTACAAACTGATTAAGCCACTTTGTCTGATGACAGGAATTGATTTTGATGGTTTCCTGATATCTCTGTTTGCCCAATGCAACAAAGTGCGTGTACCCAAACAGTGTAGAAGTACACGGAAAGATAAACATGTTGCCCAATTGACTGCAACAAACAATAAAAGTATGCTCCCTAAAGTACTAACTATTCATAATTCAAGCGCTATGAATCTAAGTTCTCAAGGAAATAGCCTAACTGGTTTGGCTTCTTAATGTAGAAGTAAGAGGTCAAGGGATCAATTCCCCTTACACCAACAACGGAGGGGAAATTTATTTAATTTGAATTTGTACATGAGTGGGGTGACGTTTAGGGGGGTGTGGAAATGTCAAAACCCAGAAAAAAGCACTATGAGTCAATGAGTAGAACTAGGTTTATGTCAAAAGTTTCAATACTAACAAAACTATTAGACATCTAGCTATTTATAGTCTATAACATCTTAAAATCTATGTCAATGCCAAACAATCATGGGGAAGATTTATTCGGTCGCATTCCTTAAATCACTCCATATTGTATCATTTTCATGATTGCCTCCAGAAGTTAAGAGATTCTAACATTATTCCAACAAATGGGTTCTGTTTCTAGTCACCAGAAGGCTCCTTAATAGCTGAAAACTAGAATAAAGAAAAGTTATCTAGAACCAAATTTAGTTTGTGAAGACAGTTGAAACTGTGAATGCTATGCATTAGCATGAACTCTTTGGCCTCAATAGTGAAGTTGTATTAAGATATGGTCTTTGATTTCTTCAAAATCAGCATATATTTTGTGAAGCTCAAGGCACAGTCATGGGAGATATTACTTGCACATTGACCATCCCAAAGTAGATTTTCTGGCTAATTCTGTAGAGAAACAAAGTGATCGAAATATTGACACCAGGCTGCAGGAATCACATGTATGTTATCAATGACTAGTCCCATAGTTCCATTTGCTTTTTTTTTTCATATTTGTAGCAACATCGAAACTAAATAACAACAAATAACCAAGTAAACATAGGACGAGTTTCCACAAATGCAAAGAAAAAGTTTTCTTCAAAGCAACTGCGTATGAGCTGCGTAAAAAGGAAAAAGGAAAGGAAATTAAATAGCTCAGCCTATTAATATTTCGTAATCAACAACAAAAAACTATATTACCCTGCTAAGTAATTTCAAGTTGATTGCCTAAACCAAGGACTCAAAATCCCAACCCAGCAAATGTATACAAAAGAGACTATATGAGAACTAAATTTAGCTTATTCACAAAATAACCACAATTTACATAGCCCATGCGATTGAGGAGTTGATAACTTAGTTTCACTTACCTTTCCATCCAAAGAAGAAATTGCAGCCTCTGCTTCCTCCATTGTGGCAAATGAAACAAAGCCGTACCCAGCTGACCTTCCTTGATTGCTCTCAAATACAACCTTGGCTGAAACAGGGTTAAAATTAACTGAAAAAAATTCTCTGAGATGGCTAGATCTAACTTTCCAGGCAAGATTTGACACATAAAGCTTATGTCGTGTTTCTCCAGCAGGAGGACTTGGGGAACTTGCAGAACGCGGAGGACGTGGTCTCTTGAATTTCTTTGCAAACTCAACCCTAATAATTCTCCCAGACACTTCCTGCATGATGAATCATAAACGAACAAAATTAATGGATTTCCTAAATGATAATTTTCCATTGATGATGCTCAATATACTGAAATTCACAGTAAAACTTCTCTCCGCAACAACAACAAGCCACTACCAGCAAACAAGCATTGATAGGCAAAAGATAACAGAGAAAAGAACACAACTGAGTTATTGATAAAGAACTCTTAGAAACATCCAAGCTACCTAAGTTTATGAACCTTGTACTCCACCTCCGTTTTTTTTCAACCAATTACTGCAGTTTGGTAATGATCAGACAACTTTGAGAAGAAAAGGCAAAAAGGCATAATCACCAATGTGTGTGAACAAAAACATCATAGAGAACCATTGATGCCAAAGTGAGATTTCTTCCTGCTCAAGAATAAAATTTTACCCTGAAAACTAATAAGGCTTTGAGAATATCATATAAGATATGAAAACTGGAGTGCTGAAATATTGAAAAATTAAAAAATTAAAAAATTAAAAAATTATTCTTCCACTGACACTAGCAAATAATCCTTTAAATGAGTCATGTGAATGCATTTAAACCAATGAAAGAACCCATAATTTTCATAAATATCAACCCTTTGAATTTCTATGAACATAAACATACAAGAAACGTAAAATACAGTTAGGTATAACAGAAGCAAGAATAATCAATGTAACTATCCAAAGTCCATGGCACAGTACATATATCAACCACCAACTTACCTGAGTGTCCAATTGATTGACAGCAGCCTCTGCATCTTCCGCAGAAGCCATTGTCACAAATGCAAAGTTTCTGCTTTTCCCATCTTTATGCTTTATAATCTAAAATTTAACAGATTACAGTTATAAAGCATATTACAAAAACATAAGAAATGGAAAAAAAACAGAAAAAGAAAGTAACAACCTCGACATCTGCAACAGTCCCACATTTGCCGAAGACGTCCTTGATATCTGCAACAGAGAGAGACCAAGGCAAATTAAACACATACAGCTTTCTCCTTACATTTTGTTTCTGATTTTGCTCTGGTTTTGTTTCTACTGTTGTTTCTTCTACAGTAGAGCATAGTTGAGAGCTTATTTTTCGTGTTGGGTTGGTAAGACGAAGGAGAGGAAAATTAGAGGAAACTGAACTGGTAGAATTGGAAACGGGGAGGAGCTTTATGGTGAGTGGCACTTTGGGAGATAAACAGGCGTAATTAGAAAGAGAAGAATAGGGTGACAAGATTGACAGCATAGCTGCTTCTAATGCTGCTGCCATGGAGGGCCTGGTTCTTCTGAATGGCAAGGAATGGGAAAATGAAGCGGATAACTGAATGATTGGACTATGTGGATAATTTGGTGGGACATTTTCTACAGTAATTAAAATTGACATTCAATTTTCTCAATTAATTACTATTTAAAATTTATATAAAAAATAATTTAATTAAATTAAAATACCTTCACAAAATTTTTTAAAATATAATTAATATTTACTTTTATCAAGAGTATTTTCATTCAAAAAATTTTAAATAAATCATTTTTATAATAAATTTTAAATAATATGTATTACTAAAAATTCAGTTTAAATTTGAGACATTTTGATTAATTTTCTCTAATTCGGTTATTTACTAATTTTATTAATTTCCTTTCCTTTTCAAACTTTTTATTTTAGGGATAGCATCACATTTCTCCAATACCTTCCTATTTTAGGGATATCACACCCACGAGATTTAGACTTCTATCACTTAAAAGAAAAAGAATGGAGATTGAACCATATATCTTGATATAGTATTATTCAACTAATCCCAAATGATGAATTCACTAAAATGCTCCTTTATTATTTATTTTAAAAATGATTTTTTTATAATATCTATTTTTATCTTATTACGTGTGCTAGTTAATTCAAGCATATAAAGTAAACAAAATGACCACAGAATAAAAACTAAGAAAATTGAAAACTTGATTTGAAGTATAAATTTTTTTCAATAAGCATTCTCCAAATGTAGCACTTAAAGACATATATTAATAAAATTGATTAAAAAACCAAGAAAAAATAAATTATTTCCAACTTCTTTTTTACTATATAAGGATTTGAGAAAGTGAAATTTTCTTTTTCTGACAAAATGAAAAATATTAAATAACAATATTTTACACATTTACCTTTATACTTAACGGTCAACTAACGATCAAATATAACTATAGTGGAGTTAAGTAATACATTTTCCATAGTCTCCATTTAAGTAATAAAATTTCAAACTTCAAGGGAAGAATGTGATAATGTTCCTTTTATTTTATTTTATTTTATTTTTTAGTATCACTCATAAGAATTAGGAAAATTTCTAACTATGACCATTTTTTAACTCCAAAATTTACAAATGACTACTATTTAAAATTTTGTTAAAAAATGACTCTAAAAAATTGTTGGACAAAGATAACCCCTATGACCAAAGTTAACAAAACACAAAAATCCTATTGATACTTTACTAATCACACTTTCTAATAAAAATCCCAAACCTAACTTTCTAGTAAAACCTAATGATGATTTTGTAGGTGTACTCGTGATAGCAAACAATGGCAAAGGTCAAGTTGGACGGCGAGACTTTTGGAAGTTGTTGACAATGCAAATTGATGGTGGTAGAGGCAAATTGACGACAGTAAGTTTAACGATTTCTTTTCTAATTTTAGCCTTAAATACATTGAAATTGAACGATTTAAATCATTTATCTTAGTAAATTACATGTATATATGTTAGGGAAAATAACCATAATCATATGCTTTAAGTTAAGGTTTGAATTGGTTAGAAAATTTGGTGTAATTTTGGTTAGTAAAATAAACTATACAAGTGTTCCTCGATACTTTCAAGCATGCAAACTCGAAAGTCCAATTTTGCCTGCGCTTAAAAGTATCAATTTGGCCATACTCAAAATTGCAGTTTTGTATTTTCTAGTGAGGCCAAATACATACTTTCGAACAAAAACAAAACTAGACTTTCAAGTTGGTTGATGAGGAGATGTGGTTTGTCATAGGGGGCATTTGCACTTTTTTTCCCTAATGGAGTTTGGTTTGATTATGGGGCTAAGGTTTGGGCTATTTTCAAGTGATGTTAATGGGAGCCATCAATTAAGAGATACATATCTCGATGGGCTATCGACCTTTCTATTAGACAACGTAGATCAAGTATAAGGAGTTGGACATCATTGCGATAAGTGAATGGATGCAATAAGGTTGTCCTTGTTTTACTTACTTGAGAGGTTGTTGTTAGGCAAGGGATACCAAGCTATAGATACTAGATGACATGGATGAGTTCAATTGATTTTTGTAAAGTTCAACAGTGTGGCACTATACATTCTAGTTATTAAGTAGGATGATGATTGACAAGTAGACCACAATAGAGAAAAGGTGGCTAAGGTAAAAGCTAAGGAGAAGATGCATACGAACTAGTAGAATGTCAAGGGCTTTTCGATTGTATTTCAGGTATGTATTAAATGATAAATTAGTTTGGCTTTGTCCTTCCATATGAGACTAACATATATTTTTTGTATATTGTTGCAAATTTGGATGCATGAGGTCATTTCTAGTACAAGATTAGTATTGGCACGCATTACCAATGCTTGTCTTCCTTATATGCTGCATTGGATATCCACAAAGAAGAACATTTGTGCTAAGAGCATCATTACTCATATATTAAGCTCTAAATCAGTTAGTGTTGCATTCGTTAGTTTTTAAGTTGCACTACTTGCTATGTAATTTAGTTAATGTGAATATATTGCTTGTTAACCCCTAATTCTTTTTTGGTGCAACCTTTTACGGTGGTCCACGTGTTAAAGCCATTAGAGGAGAAAAGGGGGAAGCCATACTTTACACCATTGCTGACCTTTGCTAGATATAAAGGTGACTATGACAGCAATTTATTTGTTAAAGAGGTCCCCTAGTAACGTGACGCCAATCGAGGAGTTATAGTAGCATGGAGGGTGTTGAGGTTGAATAAGGCATAAGGTATACATTTGCATAATTATACTGCACTATTAGTACGATTATAAGATTTATTGATGAAAACAATGCATTGAAGAGCACAAGTCACTGTAACCTGCAAGTAGTGGCACGGTCAGATGTAAATCCTCTTACCATTGAGGTAGGGCCTAATGATGACTATCAGATACCTGCTAAGAGAGCTGACCATGGGCAAGACATGGGTTTTCATCTAGACTCCCTGCAAAACATTGGGCATGGATTCTAGGTAAGCATGTTGACACATGGAGTGATATACATGCTCCTACAGGCAAATTTCAATGCGTTCACTTTATGTGCTCGCTAATAGGAGAAGGAAGTGGGTGCATTCATGGCAAATTTATTCATTTAATGCAGTTATTTGAAGTGCCTGTCATGTAGGTATAGACATTATAGTTTAACTTTCTTACTTTAAAAAGATTGTTGAGCTGTTATGTTGATTTTGAATATACCAAGGGTTCTAGAGGCCTTGTTGGTTGTGTTTATTTGTGTTATATTATATTTTGGATGTGGTGGGTGTGCCAGAGGCCCTTTTACTTGTGCTTGTTTGTGCTATATTAGGTTTTAGATGTGATGAGGGTGTCAAAGGCCTCTTTGGTTATGTTTATTTGTGGTATATTGGTTTTTGGATGTGGTAAGCGTGTTCGATGCCATTTTATTGTGTCTAGTTGAAATGAATGTTCTTTTGATTATAGGTATTTTTGGATTATCCAAAGCAAAGGGGAAACTATGTCCATTTTTTTCCAGATATATATCGAAATGTTACTAACTCATACTGGATTTCTATTTTCATTATAGGTTGACAATGCGAGCGAGGTGAACGTTCGTATCATTTTATGCCTCTCATTAGATTAGTAAAGTCAGTTTGGCTATAAGTACAAGAAGATGCACCTCTTGTAAAGCCTATATACAAGCCTACTTATGACATGCAAGCATCGACAAAGGAAGGATAGCCGCACTAAGGGCCATTTTATCTGATTGATCCTCGATGGCCCATCAGACGACACTTATGCTTAGTTCATGCGATGGATGGCTACCCCAAGTAAATAGATCGAAGGCCAGAGCTTTCCATTGATCTAGTGGTCGGTTAGTGGTGTTTTGGATTTATTGGAATGGCTAGACAATAATGTAAGTGACAAAATTCATGTTAAATTCAAGATTGAGGTTATGGTAGCTTACTATATTATAATATCTGAAATTGATTTTGTATATATGACACATGTGAATTAAGTATTTGGATTTACTTGTTCACCTATAGAAGACGTGCTTGACGCTAGGTTCCTAGCATTAGATTGTTGCATCCATACATCTCTACATAAGTTTCTTGTACACTTTTTAATTATTATCCGTCTAATTACATATTTCTATAAGTTTTCTTAATCATGCCATTCGATGCACTTGTTTTTTATTTCGCAATCGTCATTATCTATAGTATGGAAGGGTATTTTGGCATGGAAGCTTGTTAAAGGCACTTACTAACTCAATATCGGCTTAAAATCGTACATATAAGGTAGGAAGAGCTTAGTGCATAAAGCCTGGGCTAATGTTGATGTTTTGTATTCCTATTAAAGTGCATAATGATAATTGGGTTGTGTGAGCGATTAATTTTTGTCGACTCTTGATCACAGTATACAACTTTGCCCCTTTTATGTATTGGGATGACGAGATGAGGACTATAATGAAGCTGTTGTATGAGTTCCTACCCTATTTGATGCAGCTAGGTAGGTTCCATAGCATGCATATAGGTTTGTTGGTTCTGCACTACCTACATAATTTGTGCTAATGAACAACAAATAATAACCTCTCATGCTCACTATATGCGAATCGACTGCTGACGTTGATAAAAGATCAAAAGTTAGCTTCAGTTGTAATATTTATTGTAGATGGTGACACCCACTATTGTAAACACACTGAATAAATCGTTCTAATCCTAGTAATAAATTCATAAGGATTAATATGAAACAACTCATACAACATTTGAATAAATTATCCATTTGTTATATGTTGATCTATACAAACTCCTTCATTACTCTACCAGCAATGTCTGTTCCCATGCCTCTATACAAAGTAACTATCGTGAGCGGCAGCCATACTTGAACTAAAATATAATAATATATGTTAGTCAACTATCGTGAGCAACTCATCAAGGATATGTACTATTTTAGGCACTATTTTCTTCTAATTTTCCTTTTACTTGATTCAAGTAATAGGCAAATTTCCTCTTGCTCGAAAATACAGCATAGAACATCTCAAAATTTTCATCTTCTCACACAAAAGTGTACCAAAATCCATTCAAACATAAAAAATATAGTCCATTTAACAACTTCTACATTACATTGCCTAATTACGCATATAATAAATTAAATAAATGAATTGACAATTTTTTCAATATTTTTCCTTTGTTTGCATGAAAAGGAACTCAACTTTAAACACTCAGTTTATTGTAAGTAAAGCTTGTAATTTCAATAAATAGCAATGTAGTCGAAAGCTTATGTAAGAATTTTTTGTTTGGTATTGAGATGTTGAGTTTTTGGGAGAGAAATGTAAGGGGAAGTGAAAGTATTGACTTAGTTATTTCTTAATATAATTTTGAATGTGGTAATTTGTGAATTAGGGGTTTAAAAGGTGGTGATAATTATAAATTTTTTAAATAATTAATGTGGAAAATTTCCCAAAATTGAAAATATGTATTATTAAAAAATATTTGCTAATAATTTCTCTTTTTTATATTTTTCTATTAGGGAGAATTTCCGATTCCCCCTCCTTCTTTGGCCTAATACCTTGATACCCCAAGTTGTTTCATTAGCACTTTAAGTCTCCTCCGATATTATGTCTGTTAGTTGAAAGTGTTAAATTTTTGAGGGCAATTTCATACTTTCATTAGATTGCGTGTGAGTATGGATAATACCTGTTGTGTTGTTAGAATTTAGATCAAAAACAGTCCTAAGACACTTATTATAGCCTACCAGCCTTATCTCAATAAAAACAATAAAAAAAAAAAAAACTTTTGAACTTAAAAAGCACTTTGAACTTAAAAATAGTATAAGCAAAATAGTGGCCATCATAAGCAAGTTAACAAAGACTTTTGGCTTTTATTCTCATCTTTTGTTCATTTCCTTCTTATTATGCGGCAAGCGTAACTTAACTTTGAACCTATATTTAAACTCATCTTCAAACCCAAATCAACAAATACCATACTTGCGATAAAATTGTGACGTTTGACATCCATTTTAAGGAAAAATTAGGGGTTAGGTTCTCTTTATATTTTTTGACTGTAATTTGGCATGAAGGCTCTCGATTAAAACACAAAAAACATTTTACAAGTGAGTATTCAAATGCACTTGAACTGGAGTAAAAAGCTATTGTTTTAGTTAGCTTGTTAATTGTCTTGTTTATTTGATGTTATTATTTTTCAAATATGTTTTTTTGTCGAGTATCTGAAAAAGTTTATTTTCCTGTGGTTTTATCTGTTATGGCTATAGGTACTATGTTGACTTAGGAATGGTTTCTTTCATCTTTATTTTTTGTATAAGAATTTTTGGATATGTAAGGTGATTTGATGGTACAATGATTACTATTTAGATGTGGGCGAAGATGGGTTTGTGATTTTTTTTCTTGCTGCTGGATATATAATGCTGAATATAGTGTAAAATTGTAGTCATTGTTTTTGGATAGGTGTTTATGCTTACATCATTGTTTTTTAGGTATATACTTTATGTTCAGATTACATGTAACATGCTCAAAATAGGGGCAAACAGAGGAAGTTATTGCGTCTTGTTATTGATGGATAACTAGTAGTTTGTTATTCATGGTTATGTTGACAAGATGGATATTGATGAATAATGGTTATGTGTTGTTGTTGATAAGAAGGACATTACTTGAATCAACATTGTCATTATGTTTTGTGGCATGACAGTTGAAGTGAGGAAGGTTGATGTCAATCGTTGTGGTTTGATATCAATGACTTATTAGAGGTCATTCAAAATCAATACAAATTAGATGACGAACAATTCATTATTAATATGGTTGTCCCTAATCAAACGAGAGATTACTATTGGACAATGATAATGACTTCATGAAGATCTTTGGACAAAGGCTTCAACTATCTACTAGTGAAAAAGGATACGCTGCCTTCACAACAAGAAGAACCAATTCGAAAAATGTTATTTTGTGATCCAAAAACCTACACTTGAATGTGTTATGGATGATGAAGCAGACGATGTTGATAATGACTTCCCTGTTTCCTAAGTCATTTAAGCACAAATACAAGCAATAGAAAAAGAGCGTGCAGAATAAAGAGGGCTAGAACAAAGGAATGCATCCCCTATAGTTGATGAGTTATATTATAAAGATATAGATTTTGATATGATGGATGCAATTAATAGGTTATTTACAGCTTGTGGAGAAGATTCAAATGACCAGAATGAGAAAAGTAATCAAAGAGAAAATAATGTGTTATATTTTAACCCAAGGGGTGAAAATGAGGTTGCTAATGTTAGTGAAATGGACAATCATCATGCTGTTGAGGCTGGGGTAGAATTTGAAGATTTTGAAGATGAAGATTATGAAAGAAGAAGTGAAGATCGGTTGAATAGACTAATAATGATGTTGGGGATTTTCTGGATTCTGAAAAAGATGCTAATGTTGGGAATGTTGAGGATAGTGGTAAGTGTCACCATCGGATGATGAGGAGGTGCTGATAGAGTATATTTTGATGACGTTATGATGCTGATATCAATTTTGAAGATGAAGAAAATATTGAGTGCAAAATGGTAAGGGATTTGAGGGGTAGATTAGATAGAATACGAATAGAGGATGACATAAAAATTGTAGCTGGCCAAACCTTTAATAGTATCTATGAGTTTAGAAACGTTTTAAAGGATTATGCAATTCAAAAGGGTTTTGTTTGAACAAAATTAAGAATGAGAGTAATAGGGTAATTACAATATGTGTGATGCCAAACTGTAATTAGAGGATTCATGCCTTTGTTGTGGTGGATAAGGTAACTTTCATGATAAGGTTAATTTCAACCAAGGACCATACTTGCAAGAGGAAGTTCAAGAACCCCGAGGTCACAAGTGATTGGATTGCCAAGAAAATATATACAACCATCAAGAACAATCTAGCTATATGTTCGGATGCATTAGCTATTAAGTTTTGCAAAATGTTTGGTGTTGGGAAAACAAAAAAAAGGTTGTACATAGTTAAGAAGAAAGCTCTTAGGATGGCAGCAGCTGGCTTCACGAGTTCTTACACTTGGCTTCAGGATTATGGCCACATTTTACTGAAAAAGAATAGAGGAGCAACTGTAAAAATCTAACAAGATTCTATTGACAACTTCAAAAGGATGTTCGTGAGCTTTGCGACACAACAAATATGATGGGCTGTGTAAGAGGTTTATTAGTATGGATGGTTTTGTCACCTAAGGACACCCTATGGTGGGATCGTGCTCAGTGCAGTAGCCTTAGATGCCAATAATGATATCTTCCCTTTAGCTATTTGTGTATGTAAAGGTGAAAATTTAGACAGTTGGAGTCAGTTTCTTTCATTACTTAAAAAGCATATGCACATAATAGATGTGATGTTAATTACTTTCATGTTTGATAGACAGAAAAGAGTGATGGCAGTATTGGAAATCCACTTCCTTGCAGTAGACATTACGTACTGTTTCTTGCTCTTTTTTATTCTAAAATTTTGTGCTTTACTAAATCCCATTTATATGATTTATTAATATTGGAATTTCCCTCTTCTTCCATTCCTAGTGAAGCAACCCCTTTTGGAGATTAAATCTTTTCTTACTTAGGACAGCATAGGTTTCCCTAATTATAGATTTCATTAATTTTTCTAATTATTGGCAATTGTTTTTGGTGTCCAATGGCTTTTCTCTTGATGCTGACTACTACTGCATACATTTTTGGCTTTTTGATTTCCCGTTAACATGCTGGTTGCATGTTTGGAATGCTTGTTGGATTTTGTTTATTGGTTTGGTGGTTTTCTTGTTTGTTTCCATGTCACTACTAGGTTGTTGGCTGGTTGCTGCTTGACTTTTTGGTTACAAATTTGGCTTGTTGGTCTTATTTTATTACTGGGTTCTATTGTTTGTCTTTTTCATTTGCTGCTATGTTTGGATGTAGCTACTAGATTCTACTTGTTTGGATTGTGAAATTGGCTTTCTCATGTTCTTACATTTTTTTTTAATTCTTTATTCATGTTTCTAACATGATTATTCAAACACTACTATGCTTTTTCCTCCTTTATATATTTTTTGGCCTTTGTTACTATGTTTGCTCTAAGCTTTTGCTTGGAGATTACATAAAAAAAAATGACATGATTTAATGGTTACTTTATTTTACTTATTGATTTATTCACATGATTTAATCGCTTTTTATATGATTTATTCATATGATTTAATCGTTGCTTTTATTTTATTTAGTGCTCACTTTACTATATGATTTTATTCACATGGTGTAATGATTGATTTATTTTACTTAGGACTTATTTTACTATATTTCCCTCGTATGATTTAGTTTTGTGCTGCATTCAGACCATCCTTAATTGCTACATTTTTCCCTTTGGCTGTTTTTGAGTTTGATTTAACTAAAACATATCTAAAAACATTTCTTCTTTTTAAAGATTTTAAGAGTCAATGCTTGCTTATTTTAATTTTTAAGCACCATACTTAATTTTTTTTTTTTTTTGGTCTGCATATTTGTGCTTAATGTATCTGCTGTTTCTTGCTCTTTTTTATTCTAACATATTGTGCTTTATTGTATTTCACATATATGATTTATTGACATGATTTAATGGTTGATTTATTTTACTTAGTGCTTTCTTTTTATATGATTTATTAACATGGTGTAATGATTGATTTATTTTACTTAGTGGTTACTTTATTATATTTCACTTATATGATTTAGTTTTTGTGCTGCATTCATACTATCATTATGTTCTTTTTCATTTCTGAGTTTGATTTAACTAAAACATTTCTTTTTTAAAACGATTTTAAGAGTTAATGCTTGCTTATTTCATTTTAGTATTTTTTGACTTATTTTTAAGCAATATGCTTTTTTTTTTGTTTTTTCAAATTTGTGCTTAACATAGATTAGGGATGGCAATGGGGCGGGGTGGGGGTGGGGAGGCATGTCCCGTTCTCCACCCCGTTTTCTATTTTAACTTCCATTCCCCGTTCCATTCCCCACTAAATTTAATGGGATGGGGATGGAGAATCCCTGCATGGGGAATGAGTTCCCTATCCCCATATCAATTCCCATTTTATATTATTTTTATAAATTAATTTTGATAATATAAGAATTTAATTAATTTAAATAAAAATATTATTAATATATTATTGAAAACACAATATGGAGTCTTTTTAATTTTTAATCTTTTACTTTTTATTTGTAAATTCTATTTTTTATAAGATTAATTCATGACTTCATAATTTTTATTACTAATTACATTTAATTATAATATATAATTTTAGAAATGATAATATATAATTATATTTATATATATAATTTAATTTATAAATTATAATATATTTATATTATGTTTTATTGTGGAATGGGGTGGGGGTGAGGTGGGGAGAAGTAAACTAATCTCCGTCCCATTAATAAATTGGAAAT